>JAQZBX010012678.1:0-40893 GCA_029593785.1 Cabassous unicinctus | reverse complement strand
CCTAATATCCTTTAAAAATTTTATTGTATAAAAATGTGTATAAATTGAAATTTATCATTTTAAGTATTTTTTAGTGCATTATTTAGTGGCATTAAGTACTTTCACAATGATATGTAACCATCACTCTTTTCAGAAATTTATCATAATCCTAAACAGAAACTATGTACCCATTAAGCAATACCTTCCCATTACTCACCCCCTCCTGTCTCTGGTAACCTTTATTCTACATTCTGTCTCTATGAATTTGCCTATTTTTATGCCTCATATAAATGGAATCATATATTATTTGTTCTTTTGTGTCTAGCTTTATTCACTTAACATAATATTTTCACGGTTTATTCATGTAGTAGAATGTATCAGAACATCATTTCTCATTATGGCGGAATAATATTTCATTGTATGTATATACAGCATTTTATTTATTGATTCATCTGTTGGTGGACAGTTGGGTTGTTTCTGTCTTTTGGCTAATGTAACTAATGCTGCTATGAACATGGATGTATAAGTATCTGTTTGAGTCCCTATCTTCAGTTCTCTTTGGTTTAAATTTAGGAGTGGAATTGATGGGTAACTTAACAACTGTTGAAATTTTGAGGAACTGCGAAACTATTTTCCACAGTAGCTGCCATTTTACCTTCCCACCAGCAATGTATGAAGGTTTAAATTTCTCCTCATCCTTGCCAACACTTGTGATTGACATCTTTTTTTATTATAGCCTTTGTAGTGCGTATGAGGTGGTATCTCATTGTGGTTTGATTTGCATTTTTCTAATGACTAATGATGTTGAGCATATTCTCATGTACTTATTGGCCATTTTTTAAAAATATATATTTTTAAAAATACTTAGACTACACAAATGTTACACAAAAAATATAGGGATTCCCATATGCCCCGTTCCCCTCACCTCCCACACCCTCCCACATAAACAACATCCTTCATTAGTGTGGCACATTCATTGCAATTGATAAATGCATCCTGGGGCATTGCCGTTGAGCATGGACCATAGTTCACATTGTAGTTTACACTGTCTCCCACACAATTCTGCAGGCTATGGGAAGATATATAATGGCCTATATCTGTCATGGCAATGCCATTCAGGACAATTCTCAAGTTCCAAAAAAGCCCCTGCATAACAACTTGTATATCTTATTTGGAGAAATATCTATTCAAATCCTCTGCCCATTTTTAAACTGGATAAGTTTTTTGTTGTGGAGTTGTGTAATAGTTTTCTATTGTTGCTTGAAAAAATTACAACTTGATGTCTTAAAACAACACAAATGTGGGAAACTGATGTGGCTCAAGCAGGTGAGCCCCTGCCTCCCACATGGGAGGTCCTAGTTTCAGTCCCCAGTGCCTCCTAAAAACAACAGCAACAAAAAACAAACAACAAGCAAACAAACAACCAACTCAGGGGAGCTGATGTGGCTCAATGGTTGAGTGCCGGCTTCCCACATATGAGGTCTGGGATTCAATCCCCAACCTTGCTATCTCAAAAAACAAGCAAACAAACAACAACAACAAAAAACACAAATGTATTATATTAATGGTTCTATAGGTTAGAACTTCACTGGACTAAAATCACAGTATTGACAGGGCTGCATTCCTTCTGGAAGCTCTATGGAAAAAACCGTTACCTTGATTTCTCCAGCTTCCAGAGGCTAACCATATTCCTTAGCTAATGGCCTCCTTCCTCTATCTTCAAAACCAGCAAAGGGTTGAGTCCTTCTCACATTACATTGTTCTGACCTCTTCCACATTTTTTAAGTATCTCTTTTTTCATTGTGGGAAATTTACATAACATAAAATTAACCATTTTAAAGTATATAATTCAGTGACATTTGGTACATTTATAATGTGCAACCACTATATCAAGTTCCAAAACATTTTCATCACCCCCCCAAAAAATTCCTATATCCATAAGCAGTCATTCCCCATTTTCCCCTCCCCCAACCACTGGCAACCATCAATCTGCTTTGTCTCTATGAATTTATCTATTCTGATTATTTCATATAAATGAGTTCATACCATAATCTGGCCTTTATTTGCATAATATTTTCAAAATTCATACATGTTGTGGCATATATCAGTACTTTATTCTTTTTTATGGCTGAAGAATATTCCATTGTATGTATATATACCACATTTTGTTTATGTAATCAGTCATTGATGGACACTTAGGTTGTTTTCAACCTTTGGCTCTTATGAATAGTGCTGCTTTGAAAATTCGTGTGAAAGTATCTGAGTACCATTTTGAGTTCATTTGGATATCAGTGTAATTGTTTTGTCATAGTAATTCTGTGTATAACTTTTTGGAGAACCGCCCAACTATTTCCATGGTAGCTGCTCCATTTTGCATTCCCACCAGCAATATACTATAGTTCCAATTTCTTCACATTCTTGTCAATACTTACTACTTTCTATTTTTTATTATAGTCATTGTAGTGGGTATAAAGTGTATCTCTGTGTCATTTTGATTTGCATTTCCCTAGTGACTAAATGACGAACATCTTTTCATATTCTTGTTGACCATTTGTATATCTTCTTTAGAAAAAGTCCTTTGCACATATTTTAATTGAGTTGCCTTTTTATTACCAAATTGTAAGATAACAATTTATTTTGGATTTTAGACCCTTACCAGATATATGATTTGCAAATATTTTCTTCCATTCGTTGGGTTGTCTTTCTACCTTTTTCAACCTTTCCTTTGATGCACAAAATGTTTTAATTTTGATGAAGTCCAGTTTATCTATATTTATTCTCTTGTTGCCCATGCTTTTGGTGTCTTATTTAAGAATCCATTGCCAATGTTATGTTAAAGATTTACTCCCGTGTTTTCTTCCAAGAGTTTTACAGCTTTAGCAGTTACGTTTATGTCTTTGATCAATTTGGAGGTAGTGTTTGTATATGTTATGAGGGATGGACCCAACTACATTCTTTTACATGTGGATATCCAAATGTCCCAAAACCATTTGTTGAAAAGTCTTTTCCTTTCCCATTTATTGGCATTGGTATCCTTGATGGAAATCATTTGGCCATAGAAGAATAGGCTTGTTTCTGTACTCTCAATTCTATTCCATTGATTTATATGTCTATCTTTATGCCAATACCAAACTGTTTTGATCATGGTAGCTTTGTAGTAAGTTATGAAATTGGGAAGCATGAGTCCTCCAACTTAGTTCCTATTTCTCAATTTTTGTTTGCCCCATTTGGGGGCCCTTGCTATTCTGTGTGAGTTTGAGGATTAACTTCCATTTCAGCAAAAAAAGCCATTGGTATTTTAATTGTGATCATATTGTATCTATAGTTCGCTTTGGGTAGTATTGCCATCTTAACAATATTAAATCTTCCAATTCATGAACACATGATGCCTTTCCAATTTTTTAGATTGTCTTTTATTTCTTTGAGCAATGTTTTGTAGTTTTCAGTGTATAACTCTTTCACCTCATTGGTTAAGTTTGCTCCTAAGTATTTTATTCTTTTGGTTGCTTTTGTAAATGGAATTCTATTTCTCATTTCCATTTTGGATTACTCATTGCTAGTGTATAAGAATACAGCTGGTATTTGAGTGTTGAGCTTGTAGCCTACAACTTTTATGAATTTTGTTTACTAGCTCTAATAATGTTTTTTGGATCCTTTAGGGTTTTTTCTGTATAAGATCATGTCATCTGTAAATAGTTTTATTTCTTCCTTTCCAACTTTGGTGCCTTTTATATTTTCTTCTTACCTAATTGCTCTGGGTAAAACTTTCAGCACAATGTTAAATAGAAGTGGTGAAAGTGGGCATATATGCCTTGTTCCTGAAGTTAGGGGAATGTCTTTTAGTCTTTTCACCATTCAGTCTTTCACCATTGAGTGTTATGTTAGGTGTGGGTTTTTCATAAATGCCCCTTTATCAGTTAGAGGAATTACTTTCCATTCCTAGTTTGTTAAGTGTTTTTGTCATGTAAGGGTGTTGGATTTTTACAACTGTTTTTTCTGTATCATTTGAGATTATTTTGTATTTTTCCACTTTGTTCCATTAATATAGTTTATTATATTGATTGATTTTTTTTAATTAGAGAAGTTTTGAGCTTACAAAACAATCATGCATAATACATCACCCCTCCACCAGCACCTTATATTGTAGAACATTTGTTACAGATCATAAAAGAACATGATCAGACTATTACCACTAAATATGGTCATAACGTACACTTGGTATATTTTTCCATATACCCCTTATTATTAACACTATGTATTACTATTGTAAATTTGTTATAGTTCATGAGAGAACACTCTCACATTTGTACTCTTAATCACAGTCCATCTTCTACCATATGGTTCTCTGTGTTCTATACTCCCATGCCTTGTACATTCTATCCAAAGTGTACACTCAGTGACTCTCACTTTCATCACAGAGTTGTGCAGTCATCACCCCAGTAAACTTCTGAATGTTTTCTCTTAGTCCAAAATAAAAATCCTGTAACACCTATAATTGACCTTTGTCATTGATAATAGTACCTTCTTTGACATTGATAAAAGAATATTACAGTATTGTTGTTAACTATAATCTGTAAGTTCCATTAATTGTATTTTCCCCATGTATCACTATATTCTTACCACTTTGTAATAGTGACATTGTACATTTGTTCTAGTTCATAGAAGAACATTCTTGTATTTCTATTATTAACCATAATCCTCATCCACCCCTGGGTTCACTTGGTTATTCAGTCCCTAGATTATTCTCTAGCTTTATTTCAATTGACATTTACATCCCTAGACTACCCCTTTCAGCCACAATCCCATTTATAGACCAGCCATGTTAGTTATACTCACTATAATGTGTTACCATCAACTCTATCCATTTCTACACTTTTACAGTCAAGATAATTGAAAATTCTACATACATTAAACATCAGCACCTCTTTTCAGCCCTCATCCTATCTCCTACTAACCTATAGTCTAGGGTTTAACTCCATGTGTTTATTCTTTGTATTTAGTTCATATTAGTGAGACCCACAATATTTGTCCTTTTGTGTCTCTTATTTCACTTAGTATAATGTCCTCAGGGTTCATCCATGTTATCATATGTGTCCCAGTTTCATTTCGTCTTACAGCAGCATAGTATTCCATCATATGTATATACCACAGGACACTTGGGTTGTTTCCATCTTTTGGCAATTGTGGAAAATGCTGCTATGAACATTGGTGTGCAAATGTCTTTTTGTGTCCCTGTTTTCAGTTCTTCTGGCTATATTCCTAGTAGAGGGATTGTTGAATCATAAGATAGTTCTATATTTAGCTTCCGGAGGAACTGCCAAACTGTCTTCCATACAGGCTTCACCATTCTACATTCCCACCAACAGTGAAGGAGTGTTTCTATTTCTCCATATCCTCTCCAGCACTTGTTTTCTGTTTTTTTCTTTTAATAAAATAATGGCCATTCTATGAGGTGTGAGATGATATCTCACTGCTTTTTCATCATTTGTGTTTCCTTTTGGGAGAAATGCCTATTTAAATTTTTCATCCATTTTTAAATTGGATTGCTTGTTCTTTTATTGAGTTGTATGATCTCTTTATATAGAATGGAAATCAAGCCCTTATCAAATATTCGCTTTCCAAATATTTTCTCCCATTGAGTGGGTTGCCTTTTCACCTTCTTGACAAAGTTCTTTGAAACACAAATCCCATAATGGATTTTATCAAATTCCTTTTCAGTGATAATCAAGATGATCATATGATTTTTCTTCTTTGATTTATTAATGTGATATATTATGGTGATTGATTTTGTGTTGAACCACTCTTGCATGCTTGGGATAAAACCCACTTATTCATCATGAAAAATTCATTTAATGTGTTGTTGGATTCGAGAGCAGGTATTTTGTTGAGGATTTTTGCATTCATATTCATTAGGGAAATGGGTCTTTAATTTTCTATTTTCATAATATCTTTATGAGGCTTTGGTATTAGGGTGATATTGGCTTATAGAACGAGTTTGGTAGCAGTCCTTCCTGTTCAATTTTTTTGGAAGAGTTTGGGTAAGATTGCTATTAAATATTCTTTGAATGCTTGGTAGAATTCACCTGTGAAGCCATCTGGTCCTGGGCTTTTCATTTTGGGGAATTGTGATGATTGTTTCAATCTCTTTACTTGTGATTGGTTTGTTGAGTTTTCTGTTTCTTTGAGGGTCAGTGTAGGTTGTTCATATGTTCCTATTAATTTTCCATTTCATGTACATTGTCTAGTTTTTTGGTGTACAGTTGTTCATAGTATCCTCTTTTGATCTCATATCTGTGGGGTCAGTAGTAATGTCCCCATTTTCATTTTTGATTTTATTTATTTGCATCTTCTCTCTTTTTTTGTCAGTCTGACTAAGGATTTGTCAATTTTGTTGATTTTGAAGAACCAAGTTTTCGTTTTGTTAATTCCATTGTTTGTTTTTTTTTTGTTCTTAATTTCATTTATTTCTGCTCTGGTCTTTGTCATTTCATTCCTTTTGCTTCCTTTGGGCATAGTTTGCGGTTCTCTTTTTCTAGTTCCTCCAGCTGTGTAGTTAGGTTGTTGATTTTAGCTCTTTCTTCTTTTTAAATATAAGCATTGAGGGCTATAACTGTCCCTCTCAGCTCTGCTTTCACTGCATTCTATGGGTTCCAATATGTTGTGTTCTCATTTTCATTCATCTCGAGGTATTTATTGATTTCTCTTGCAATTTCTTCTTTGACCCACTGATTTATATTTAAGAGTATGTTGTTTAATCTCCATATATTTGTGAATTTTCCCTTTTTTGCCTGTTGTTGATTTCCAGCCTTATTCCATTAAGATAAGAAAAAGTGCTTTGTATAATTTTGATCTTCTTTATATTTGTTGAGATCTGCTTTGTGACCCAGCATATGGTCTGCCCTGGAGAAAGATCCATGAGCACTTGAGGAAAAAAAATCTTTTTCCAGTCTTTCACTTTTAATCTATTTGTATCCTTGGGTCTAAGGTGAATCTCTTGTAGACAGCATATAGATGGCTTATATTTTCTTATCCATTCCACCTGTCTGTGTCTTTTGATTGGGGAGTTTAATCCATTAACATTCAATGTTATTACTGTAAAAGCAGTTCTTACTTTACCCAGTTTGATCTTTGGGTTTTGTCTGTGAAACATATCTTGTTTTCACCACCCTTTTTACATTTTTAATTACTTTTACTGATATGATCTTCATTTGTATACTCTCTTCCAAGCCTCTCTCTCCTGTCTTTACTTTTCAGGCTGTAGCACTCCCTTTAGTATTTCCTACAAAGATGGTCTCTTTGTTACAAACTCTCTCAGTTTCTCTTTATCTGTGAATATTCTAAACTTGCTACATATAAGGTTCTTGGCTGGCAGTTTTTCTTTTTCAGTATCTTAAATATATCAACCACTGCCTTCTTGCCTCCATGGTTTCTGATGAGAAATCAGCATTTAATCTTATTGGGCATTCCACACAGCAGTTTGATATTATTTATGAATTCCAAAAGAGATATAGATTATGTTTGTAAACTGGTCTGTTCCTCTGGGCATGATAACCCTTTGATTGTATTAGATTTAGCTGAAACACTTGATTAAATTATGTTAAGATTAGGGCTTTGATTCAACCATGTCATTAGAGTGCAACTCTAATGAGTCCCAGCCCCCTTGGGCTGATAAAACAGACTCTGGAAGTAGATGCATACAAAGCAGATACACAGAGGAAGAAAGACAGCTCATTAGATATGGCAGAGGCCCTGGGAAGAGAGGTGAGACTGACAGACTACATATGACCTTGTGAAGAGAACAGAGCAGCTCAGCCTGGAAAGAAACAAGCTCTGGAGAGAGAGATGAGCCTTATGCCATTCCTACAGCTGAGATCTGAAGAAACTGGGACCATGGAGCCTTAAAAGGAAGAAGGAAGCCTGAACCTTCGCAGACATTGCCCACCATCTTGCTCAACACATGGCAAATGACTTTGAGTGAGAAAGTACCTCTTATGGCACCTTGAGTTGGACTCTTAAGGGTCTTGTGACTCTAAGCTTCTACTCCTAATAAAGACCCTTTATAAAAGTCTACAGAGTTCTGGTACTTTGCATCAGCACCCCTTTGACTGATACACCATGTATGTGATGAATTGCTTTTCTCTTGCTGCTCTCAGGATTCTCTCTTTATTTCCGTCATTTGAAATTCTGATTAGTATGTGTCTTGGAGAAGGTCTAGTTGGATTTATTTGGATGGGAGTACGTTGTGCTTCTTGGACATGGATATATATGTTCTTCAATAGGGTTGGGAAATTTTCTACCGTTATTTCCTCAAATATTCCTTCTGTCCCTTTTCCCTTCTCTTCTTCTGGGACACCCATGACATGTACGTTTTCATGTGTCTTGCCATCTTTTAGTCCCCTGAGAACTAAAAAGTTCAATTTTTTCCATTCTTTTCTGTATCTGCTTTTTTGTATATTGTTTCCAGGGCCCTGTCTTTAAGCTCACTGATGCTTTTTCTGCCTCCTCAAATCTGCTGTCATATGCCTCCAGTGTATTTTTAATTTCATTTATTGTGCCTTTCATTCCCATAAGAGCTGCTGTTTTTCTATGTATGCTTTTACTTTTTTCTTTGTGCTCACCCACTGTTTTCTTTCTGTCATTAATTTCTTTAGCCATCTCATCGAATCTATTAAGATTTGTTTCAACATCTATGATTAATTGTCTCAACTCCTTTATGTCATTTGGAGGCTTAGTTTGTTCATTTGACTGGCCCATATATTCCTGTTTCTTGAAATGGATTGTAATTTTCTGTTGGTGTCTCAACATCTGATTTACTAGATGAATTTATTCTTGGCTCCTTTTCTATCTTTAGTCTAGGGTTTTCTATTTCTTTTGCTTTGTGCTACAGGCCTTCTTAGATACTTGGTTCAACTTAATTTGGATCTTTATAGTGGCTCGTTTTTAGGCGATCTGAATTTTTTCAGCTCTTTTTCATCTGTTACTTGCCCCCTTTCCCTTACTGGTTGTGGAAAAGGAACTGAGGATGTGGTTAGTATTATTAGCTGGGAAGGCTGAAGCTGCCCACTTTTCCCGAGGAACTGATGAAGCTTCTTCCACCTTTCTCTACTGCCTGGGGCTGGGATGGAGCTGCAGGTGGGGGCATGCATAATAAGCCATGTGATTCAAAATTGATCACAGTTGCAAAGTTAGACTGATGAAGCACCAGCCAGGGGTGGCAGTGGAGCCTCCAGTGTACCCAGCAATCTTGTCCGTGGAGGCAGAAAGCACCTGCAGTTGCCTGGAAAGGTTGAGGAAACACCGTACCCCTCTGATCCTATTGGGTTGAGATGTATGCACAGGTTTGCTTACCAATCTAGTCCATGGGGGCCAAAACCTACTGCAGTTCCTTGGAGAGGCTCAGCGAGCACTATCCCTCCTTCTGTCCTGTTAGGGGCAGGGATGGAGCTAGAGATGTGTCCAAAAATCTTGTCTGTATGGGCTGAAAGTGCCTGCAGTTGCCTGAAGAGGCTGGAGAAACCCTGACACCCTCCTGTCCTATCAGGGATGGGGATAGAGCCACAGATGTGTCTACCAATCCAGTCTGTGCAGGCCAAAAGCACCTGCAGTTGCCCAGAGAGGCTGGTGCAGGTCCCCCAGCTTCCTCCCTGCCCAAAGTGGGGAGTAACCTAGGCTAGGGCTGCAATCCGACCTGGGAGGAAAGAAGCTGGTCCCTACCTTCAGTGTGATTTTCAATCAGCCCCAATTCCCCTCATTCTGGGGGCAGAGTTAAAATGGAGGGTATTGGTCTCTTTCTAACTTGTACAGGTTCAAACTTTAGCAGTTCTTAGGACTGGACTTTAGCCAGCTGAATTTACTAATCAATAGCTGAAATCAGTGCCCGACTATTTCTTCCTCTCCTGTTTTTTGGAAATTGAGCTTCTAACTCCAACCAGGGAATAGCTCCTGAGGCAGCTTAATCTGCCACTGGGGGATGGGCTTTGGCCTCCGTGGTGTGGAGTGCTCTACTCACGAATCTTCACTGCAGATGGACAATCTCCTTCTTCCATTCTTCCAAGGATGTTGCAAGATGCTCTTCTGGTCTCATGGGTCCCCCAAACAGGTGATTTAGATAGCTCTGGGTGATTACTAACTGCCCTGTAGACAGCTGACTCTTGGAGCTCCTTACTCTGCTGCCATCTTCTGGGCTATGTGATTGATTTTTGTATGTTGAACTACTGTTGCATTCCTGGGATAAATTCTACTTGGTCATTGTCTATAATCCTTTTAATATGCTGATGGATTTGGTTTGACAATATTTGTTGAGGACTTTTTAAAATCTATTTTCATAAAGGATATTGGTCTCTAGTTTTCTTGTGATATATTTATTTGTCTTTCATATCAGGCTAATGCTGGCCTCACAGAATGAATTAAGATGTGTTTTCTCCTCTTTCATTTTTTGGAAGAGTTTTATAGAGATTGGTGTTAATTCTTCTTTAAATGATTGGCAGAATCTATCAGTGAAGCTCTCTGGTCCAGGAGTTTTCCTTATTGGGAAGTTTACTATTATTTATTCAATCTCTTTATTTGTAACAGGTCTGCTGTAATCTTCTCATTTCGTATAGATTATCTAATTTGTTGGCATACAGTTGTTCATATTTTCTCTTAGAATTATTTTTTTAACTCTGTAAGGTCAGTAGTAATATTCCCTCTTTCATTTCTGATTTGAGTAATTTGAGTTTTCTCCCCTTTTTATTAGTCAGTCTAGCTAAAGATTCGTCAATATTGTTGATAGTTTAAAGGAATCTAATTTGATTTTGTTCATTTTTTCTATGGTTTTTTATTCTTTTTTGTATTTATTTCTACCCTAATCTTTATTATTGCCTTCATTCTGCTAACTTCAGGCTTTATTTGCTCTTCTTTTTCTACTTCCTTACTTTTAAAGTTAGGTTATAGATTTGAGATCTTTCTTCCTTGTTAATCTAGGTGTTTACAGCTATAAACTTCCTTCTAAGCACTGTGTAAGCTGAATCTCATAATTTTAATATATTGTATTTTCATTTGTCTCAAGTATTTTCTTATATTCCTTGTGAGATATATATATTTTTTTCTTTTTTATTATTTTTAACTTTATTTTTAAAGAAGCTTTAGATTTCATAAATTATACATCAAAAATATAGGGGGATTCCCATATATCCCACCCCCTCCCACTCCAATACTTTCCCCATTAACATCTTTTATTGGTGCAGTACATTTGTAACAATTGATGAACACATATTGAAATATTGCTACTAACCATGGACAATACTTTATATAATACTTTACATTTTTCACTGCACATTTTAATAAGTTTTGACAAAATGTATCATGGCCTGTATCGGTCATTGCAATGTCATTCAGAACAATTCCAATGTCTCAAAATTGCTCCTTGTTAAACCTATTCTTCCCTCGCCCTCCCCAAAGAACCTCTTGTGACCACTGCCTTTATATTAGTGATATACGTTCTTCAATTGCTAGAATAATCATAAGTCTAATTAAGTCCATAGTTGCTCTTCTCCCCTTACACTTGTTCATTTCTCAGTCTTGAAGATTTGGGGATTGTGATGCCCACACTCTTTCTGATTGAGAAGAGGCTTTGTTCCCATGGGGCACAGGGATAGAAATGTCTTCCTTGTATTTGTGGATATGTGATATTTTTTTGAGCTGTTGGATCTTTGAAACTGTGTTGCTTAATTTCCACTTATTTGTGAATTTTCAAGTTTACCTTTTGCTATTGATTTCTAGTTTCATTCTATTGTGATCAGAGAAGATACTTTGGATGATTTGAGTCTTGTTCAATTTAAATTTAAATGCCTACATTAAAAAAAAGAAAGAGATGAAATTAAAGAGCCAAGTACACATGTGGAGGAACTAGAAAAAGAACAGCAGACTAATCCCAAAGCAAGCAGAAGGAGAGAAATAATGCTTAGAGCAGAAATCAATGAAATTGAGAATAAAAAAAAAATAGAATTAACAAGGCCCAAAGCTGTTTTTTTTGAGAAGTTTAATAAAACTAACAAATTCTTAGCCAGACTAACAAAGAAAAAAGAGAGACGATACAAATAAATAAAATCAGAAAAGTGGACATCCCCACTGACCCCACAGAAATAAAAAGGATAATAAGAGGATACTATGAACAACTGTCTGCCAACAAATTAGACAGATGAAACGGACTAATTCCTGGAAACACACGAACAATCAACACTTAGAAGAGAAGAAATAGATCTCAACAGTCCAGTCACAACTAATGAGATTGTATCAGTCATCAAAAACCTCCCAACAAAGAAAAGCCCAGGACCAGATGGCTTCACAGGTGAATTCTACCAATCATTTACAAAAGAGCTAATACCAATCTTGTGCAAACCCTTCCAGAAATTGGAAAGGAGGTGACATTACCTAACTCATTTTATTAAGCTAACATCACCCTAGTAACAAAACCAGATAAAGATGCTACAGAAAAATAAATTTACACACCAATCTCTTTAATAAATATAGATGCAAAAATCCTAACAGAATACATGCAGATCAAATCCAGCAGAACATTAAAAGAATTATACACCATGATCAGATTGGTTTTAGCCAAGGTATGGCAGAGCCCTCTTTTCCTGTTTCTGTGTGAGTCTTCCTCTGTTTCTGTATATCAGCCCCAACAAGGGGCCAGAAACTCAACCTGAGTCACGCCTCACTGTCATAGTCCAAGTAAAAGTTCTGAATAGATCTTATTAAGTAATCTAAGCAAAGGTACCACAGCTGAAATTAATGCAATCAAAGGGTCTCACACCCAAAGGAATAGTTTATAAACATAATCTTTCTCCTTTTGGGATTCATAAAATAATTTCAGACTGCCACAGTACCCTCTTTCATTCCCTTGCCCCTTTCCTTCTTGATCTCATGTATTAAAGGATTCTACTTAGAGGTGAGAACAATGTATTGGTTATGGTGACCCATATTTCACAGCAACAGAGAAAAAGCCTTTTTCATAGCAGGGTGGCTTCATTTAGAACCAGGATATGGTTCTTTTTAACAGAACTTGAATCTGAAGCAAATAAATATATTACTTTTAAAATCTCTTTTACAAACCATGTATTAAAGGACATAAAATAATAGTTCAAATTCTTCCATTTGAAGAGACATGTAAAAATAATTCTAATTAAGATAAATAGGTAAATATTATGGACAGCAATTATTATTTAATTTGGTATCAGTTAAGAACATGTGGAGTTTCCCTCTGGTGTGGTATCACATATACTAGCCTCTACATCTTGTATATTTCAAGTACTTGTAGAAAAACTTATGTTCCTCAGGTTGTATTTTAAAAAGCAAAGAGTTTTTTTATTTCACGAAAATGGCTTTTCAGAAGAATCTGAAACTTCTTAGGTTTTTAGGGCCACTGGTGTATCATTGAGAATGTTTTGTTAACACCTCAGTGTCCTAATGAATGTTATGTCAAAAAGGTACTGTTTTATATACCTGCTGACCTTTAAGAGTATTTAATGTATGTTTAAGAAGTTCCTGGCAACTCATGATGTAAGTCTAGTGCAACATGTAATTTCATTGTACCAGAAGAAAGTTGTTGCATGATTCTGCTCTAGTTGATTTTATTGCTGTCTTTGTTATTGCTATGATTATTAATATTTTACCATGATGAAATTGTACCACTTACATTTTTTATAATGTATAGCAAACTGAGAGGTCACTGGAAAAAAATGAAGTAGACCTTTTAAGTAAGTATTTAATAATAGTCTCAAGACTTTTAAGACTTAAAAATGCATATAGAGAGATAATCTTGTTTTTTCATAAGCATAATTAATATCTTCATGCATTTGTCATAAGATTTATTTAATGACATTTCAGTTTTGGTTTATTTTTATATTGGCATGATGTGCTTAAAGTTTAAAACTGTCAGAATTTTTCAAATTAATCCCTGCTTTTTATTAATTTATTCATTTTTATTACATTGATTATTAATAAATTAGGAATTCAACTTATTATTCCAAAATTTAAATTTGCGTTTCCTTTGTCAGTGCTGGTCAAGATATCCAAGGTACAAGTGTGATCGCAAATCTTCCATTTTTGATGCGACAGAATCCTGCTGAGACACTTCGGAAAGTTTTGCCAAAAGTCAGAGTAAGTTGGTATGCAATGCAATTTGAATTTCCCATTTTCCACCAGTTGTATTTTGTCATTGTGGGAAGAAAATTTCAGGGCTTTTGATGGCTTATCTTTTGTACCTAGTATTTGAATGGAGGAAGTATTATTATGTACATTTTGAATTATGATAAGCATATTTATAGAAAGTAGCTGATATGATCTTTTTTTTTTGATATGATCTTAATTCATCAAGATTTCTTTAGTCATTTTCTCAGTGGAGACAGTCTAATAAAATTAGCCTTTTAGTAACTCAAAAAATCCTTAATTATTCTTAACAAATCATAGTCCTTTTATTTGGCAGCCTGTTGACTTAAATCTATATTAATAATTTTTCTACAACATCAATAATATAATTTAACTGATATTTCTAATGATGACCCTGTCGTGACTGCTGAAAAATCGTCAAATATAGATTAAATTGTGGCTATGATAATTTGTTTTAAATTTATTTTATTGCTTCCTAAATTCCTTCAGAATTGGTTCTCCTGCTATGAACAAAAATATTTGATCTGCTAGAACATTTTTTCCTCTATTTAGCAAATATTTATTGAGTACCCCCTATATACAAAGTGCTGTTCATTATAAGAACTTGAGTGGGCAAAACAGGCAACAGTCTGTGTTTCATCTGGGCGCTTACCTAGTAATGTAGTTAGGTCAGGGAGTTTACATACTAATGGAGATTTTATTTGCTAATAGTGAGTTTTGTATACTTTGTATCAGCTTTCTGTTTGGTTATATTTTTCGTAATTTTAAAATTAATTTATACTTGTTTAAAATATTGTAATTATTAGTGTGTCTTTGGGTTGTTTTATTTTTAGGTATATGTAGCATAGTTCTAGTTACTGTCATTTAGGTCAAGGATGAACCATTTTATTCTCAGAAGTTACCCACATTTCTAGTAAGCAATATGAACTTTTTACTAGTTATATTGGTGAGTTGAGAAGATGTTTGTTTTGGCATTAAATGTGCTTCAAAATTGAGTCAAGGGGATACTGAAGTTTTTGATATCTATTTTTCCAAGAATCATGCCATAGTTTCAATGTGATTACGCCTTCGTGAGATTAACTGACTTAAGTTTTTTAGCATGGCACTTGGAAGTGCCAACTAAACAATAATAGAAGGGAACAAGTGGTTAGGTCCATATTGCAAAGGAGTTAATGTAAATATGTGAATTAGATTTAAAGCTAAAAATATCAAGTATACCACACACTCTGTGGTCAGCAGGCTAAAATGGCAGCATATGGATTTCCAGAGTTTCATAAATGAAGAATAAAAGATGAGGGAGTGAGTAGTGACCTTTAGAGATCTTAGAATTTTTTTGCAGGTAAATAACAGGCAGTTAAATAACTCCTAAAAGACATTAATTTCATGGGAGTGTATAAATTTCCCTATAGCATATTTGTGCAAAGAATCAAATATATCTTCTGAAACGTTAAGGTATGTCTGAGTTATAGAAGATATGATTTTATTTAGCTTTTAAAACAATTAAAATTAATCCATAATGTAGAAGATTGAATGCATGGATATAAAGAAAATTTATGCTAATTAATATGTACTAAGAAATCCTTTATTGCTGATTGATTTCATTTATTCCTTTAGTTAATCAACAAACAACTATTTATTCAGGACCCTCATTTATCTTGCTTTGTACTGAATACTGAAAGAGATACAAAAAAAATTAAAAGACAGTCTCAGATTAATTGTATGTCAGGAAAACCTAAAGACTATGGAAAACAATTAAAGAAAAAGAATAAGACAGTATTTAATTGTATGATTCTGACTTTATGTAAAAATGCTAAAGAATTAAGCAAATGGGAAGGACTTAATGGGAGCATCTCAAATAATAATGACTTTATAGAAAGTTTAGTATACAATGTAAGGGGCCAAACATTTAAGCAACCCTATTTCAAATTATAAAACCTATGTTTATGTTCAAATCATTTTTAAATCATTGTATTCAGATATTAAGATTTATTGTACTCATGGTTAACAACCTTCTTTAATTCTGCCGTAACTTTTTGAGTGGTTATTTTCAAGTGATAAAACCGATGAGAAGATTTCAAATAGCCATTTTATTTATTTTTGTCATGGCCATAGTTTATTAGTTTATAGAAAAGCATTTTTTTTTTGCCCCAATGCAAGCATTTAGTAATAATGACATTCTCTTTCATTCATTCATACATATTTATTGTTCCTCTCCCATGTGCCATGTTTTTTTTGCTAAGCACTGAGAAAACAGGTGAACAAAACAAACTTAACAAACTGCCCTTAAGGAGTTTACAGTCTAGAATTGGGAAATAGACATTAAACAAATACACCTGAGTGTAAAGAACAGGAGCTAAAGTAACAGGGGTGTGGGTGTGTATGTGTGGGATGGGAGCACCTACTGTGCATTGAGAAGTCAAGGAAAGCCTTCTTGAGGAAGTGTTTTTTAAGCTGAAGTTTCAAGGGATAAGAGGAAGCAGCCATTTGAAGAATCAGGGAATGAGTGATCCAGGCACAGAGAGCAGCAGAGAGCCCTAAGATAAAAAGAATTTGGTAGAAAGTAAAGAGGCAAGTGGGGTTGGAATCTAGTGAATGGGGGTGGGCATGACTTGAAAAGAGGTTAGACAGGTGGTCAGGGGCCAAGATCATACATACAGGAATTTGGACTTTGTTCTCAGGTCATTTTTCAAAGATCATTTTGATGATTGTGTGGAGAGTGGATGGGAGCAGGGCAATCAGGAAGCTACAACACTAGTCCTGGTGATATTCGATGGCAGCTTGAATTAGGACATTGGAGAATAGAGGACATATCCAAGATACATTTTTTTGAGGTAGAATTAGCAGAACTTCCTAATGGTCTAGATGTGGGGAGTGAGGGAAGGGATGCCTCAGTAATGACTTCCAGATTTTTAGCTTGAGCATCCATATGGTTTTGCTGTTTTTCAGCATCTTAACTGAAAGTCTGTTAAATCCCTGGGGTAGTAACTATCGTAGTCTTCTATGAATGATTTACTTTTAGAGAATTTAAGGACATGAACAGAAGATAATCATTCCCAAGATTCTTACTACATTCATAACATTAGTATAAGCAGATTGTAGAACTCATCCTTTAACTTGTCTTTACCTTAAAGAATATCAGATTAAAGTGATTTTGGAGATATTGCTAGCCTTATCTATTATAAAATTTTACCAGGGATATTTTTATTTTTGTCTTTATTTTTTGTACACTTCATCCTTATGGTAACCTGACAAATGAGTTTAAGTAGGTTGCTTTCACTATTTTTAGAGATGAAGGAATTTAAGGTTAAAAACAAAATGGCAGAAATAGGATTAGAACTGAATTCATCGGTAGTATTTCTACAATTTACTTTCTAAATTGTATCCAAAGCAGACAATAGATGATAATTCAATTAGGTCATTCATCTCAGGGTTGAATTTAAGTAAGGATCTAGAAAGGAAATATTTTGATGTCCAATATAAATCTAAGTATGAAGACACTTTAAAATATAGTTGTTATAATATATTCACATTATACCACTTAATCTTAGGGTATCTTTTGGATAAGAAATTTTTTCTTTAGTCTTTATTGTTTCACTTTTTTTTACTTTTCCATAATAATTAAATTGAAATCTTAGATGATAGATTTGAATATTTTATTTGAACTTGTACTTATCTAGAAGTGAAAGAATTTAATTACTGTGAGATAAAGTTCTAAAATATTGCAGTCTTTTAAAAAATTTAAAACAGTATTGATATAATTATACCACGTAACTTTGGTGGCTCCTTTGTAATAAAGTGTGAAAAAGTATCTACTTGTTGAATTATTGAATCCATTTATTTGCTTTTTTCACTTTTATTTTGGAACTAAAATATATGGAGTAAAAACTGTATTATACAAAATGTACAATATAAAGCACAGATAAAAATAGCTATAGCTAACATTGGGGGGCTTATGTGTTGGGCACTGTACTCTGTCAAATGTTTTACACATTTTTATCTCTTTGGGTCCTCAGAGCAGTTATATAAACTCCTCCCTCTTAACTACTATATAGTCTCCTCATGAACTGATCTTGGTTGCAAGAGATATATACTGTAATGTATAATTTTACTTCTCAAGCCTCAGTCATCTCACCTGGTTACTGCAACAGCTTCCTCACAGGACCTATTGCTTCTTCTTTTGCCCCTATATCTCACCCAGACAGATCTTTTAAAAGCATCATGACTTATCATCATTTTACATGAAAATTATTAAAATGGTATGGTAAGTAGAATAATGGGCTCCAAAGATATCAGGTTTTAATCCCTGGAACCTGTAAATATTACCTTATCTTGAAAAAGCTTCTTTGCAGATGTGATTAAGTTAGGGATTTTGAGATGGGGAGATTATCCTGGATTACGCAGATGGGATTTAAATGCAGTCACATGTATACTTATAAGCGGGATACAGAAGGAGATTTGACAAACACACACAGAGAAGAAGGTGATGTGAAGGTGGAGGCAGAGATCTGAGTGATGTGGTTACAAACCAAGGAATGCCAGCAGTCACCAGAAGCTGAAAGACTCAAGGAATGGATTCTCTTCTAGAGCCTCCGGAGGGAGTGCAGCCCTGCTGACATCTTGATTTCGGCCCAGTGATTCTGATTTCAGACTTCTGGCCTCTAGAATTTGTAGAGAATAAATAAATAAATGTTGTTCTAAGCCACCAGTTGGTGATAATTTGTTATAGTAATATACGTACTTTCCCATTCCAGATAGAATAAATTTCCTTACCATGCCCTTAAATGACCTATTTTTCTGACCTTATCACTTACCATTCTCTTCCCTTTATTCCATGAGGGCAAAATCTTTGTCAGTCTGGTTTATCACTGCATCCTCAGAACCTAGAACAGTGCCTAGAATGAGCATTGATTTAATTTAATATTCTGAGACAAGCGTCTACCTGAAAGACCTTATCCACTGATGGCATTCCTGCATGAGAAGTGAAAATAAGATATCAGTGGAGTGGTATAATGCATTTGTGTTCCTAGATAGACTTTTTTGGGGGGTAGAGGGTGACAAGGAGATACATAATAAGCAAAGGTTAAAGAGACATAATAATCAATGTGAAATTTGATTTGAGATTAGGGTATATGGCCTAGCCGTCTTCTGATTCTGAAAGACCCATTAGTTCTACTTTTATTAATTTTGCATGACTTTATTTTTATCTATGGAAATAATTTTAAAAAGCCATGAATTTCTCCCAATGTGGTTATTTATTAGACCGTTATATATCTACTAAATATAATGGCAATATTTGAAAGATGATCTTAAATTTTTAATAGGATAGCCTTTATTTTGTGAATAAAAAGCTTAAATTTAATTACGTTTAAAAGTCCCATTTCATGTAACCCACCTACATGGACAGAAAGTAATGAGGTGTGAAATACTTACTTGGGCCAGACACTATACTTAATGCTTTAGACTCATCCTTTTTAAAATCCTCATTAACAACCTCAAAAGATGCATTTGTTCTCATTCTACAATTGAGAAAATGTGGAGTTAGAGAAGTTAAATTATTCACCAAATTCAGTATTTGACTCTGAATATTTTCTAGGAGGTTTCTAGGATGCATGAAATTATATAATTTATTCTTACAGTTCATAAAGAATAAAAAGAGGAAAAAGAGATGTCTTAACTAAAAGAATAGGTGGCATAAACAAATGATACAGATTGCTTTTTTCTATGGTTTACAGCTCAAAAATGAAAGTACATCTGTCTTCCTCACTGTGGTGATGTTTGTGGGGATAAGATATAAGTAAAGGTCTGAGAAAAGCAGGATTTTGTAAAAGCAACACAGTTATCCATAGTAAGCAGAACATATGTTTCACACCCCCTGTATATTCTAAAATGCCCACAATAAAGTACAGTACTCTTAAGTCAGGAAAAGCATTTAGGGACACTCTGATATGAAGGAAGGTGAAGAAGAAAGTGAAATAATTACTATAATATAAGACTGATGGAAGACAATCATCAGGGTCAGAATTGACAGAACTAGGTGGTTTTATGGGCCAGGAAGCATAAAATTATATAATCTTTCCTTCCATCTAATTAAGAAAAAAAGATAGTATTAACTAAAGGAATTAGAGAACATGAGCAAATGACACAAATGGTTTTCTTCGATGGTTTACAGCTCAAAAATAAAATCACACTAGCCATAATGCATTATGAAAACAGTACCTGTTGTGCTTTTTTTCCTTTTGTTTATGTCTGTTTGTATTTAGGGTCAAAATATATTAACACTACTTATTCTTTTACAATAATAGTGATTAAATTTCAGTTGAACATTTATTGAGTATATAGTTTTTCTGGGCATATATAAAAAGTTATATATGCTGCTACTCCTTATAGACCTAATGTTGCCTTTTGTAAATTCTAGTGGAAACCAGTGTTCTCACATGTGCTTGTTAGTCATCCAGTCATTTATTATTTTTACCTTCCCTACAATAAAAATAAACTGGAACATCTAAAATTCTTAATTAGAAAATCTTATATCTGATTTTTATTTCTGATATTTCTTGAATATTTATTTTTTACTTTAAGCATTTGAGTTATACAAAGGATCATTTATAGATATTTTGATTTATAATCCTTGCAAAATTATAAAGCAAAAAAGGTATTCACATAATCCATTACAATAAAGGTCTGTCATATTTGATTAAAACCTTTTGGCAGTGTGGTGAACTTGGTATCCTAGAAAATTTTCCCAAATCATAACATCTAAAAACTCTAGATAAAATACAAAAAACATTCTTCTAAATGCATAGATAACTAAGCTTGTAAGAGATTAAGTAAAATCTCCAGGGGTCACAAAGAGATCAGTTCCACTTTCAGTTAGGATGTAGAAAGCTGAAAGGAAACACCACTCCCACTCTAACCACACTGAATTATCCACAAAATCTACAAAATAATAGCTCTGTTTGAGCCCACCAGAGAGCTGAGGTCACAGGCAACCAATGAGTTGAATTCAAGAGTTATAAGCCCCTTTGAAGACAGTTGTGACACAGGGTCACCTTGACTTTTGGTAGCGTGTAGGAGTATACTGGTACTTTCCCCATGCTACTGGAGGGAATCAATAAAAGATTTGCAGACAATAGCTAGAACCACATCCCTATTTCAAATGGTCTTCAGTGGTTTGTTAACTGCCACTTCAAACAAGTGATAGTATATAGTCATTTCACATTTTAAATGCTTATCTAATATTCTAGATAAGTCCAATATCTATAATCCTTTAGGTTAAATTCTACTGTTTTTTTTCCTTTAAGCTCTTTCATGATGGTTTATTTCCTTATGTGTTTGGTTTATTGGCTCCTGTTTCATTGATTTTAATATGGGAGATTTCTGAGTAACCTAGATTAAATGAGATATTTCTGTAGATCATAATTGATTACTTTTGTTGGGCATTCCCAGTCTGGGATTACACTAAATTAATTTCTCAGTTTATGGTTTCTTGCGCTTTACAGGTAGAGAATGTAGGGGGAGAAGAGGTCCAATATTTAGAGCTTGGGAACATAAGGACAGACCTTTCAGGAAAAAGAAAGTAGCTAATGAGGAGGGAGGGATCCAGGAGATTGCAGTATCCCGAAGGCAAAAGTAAAGAAAGTATTTTAATATAATTAGCATGGTCAAAATAAAATGCAGAATATGTGTCATGAGAATTGTGCATAAGGAATTATATTTTCTTGTTTTCTGCCTGAATGCTTGGGCACAGGTATTTAGCTCTCCATTATAGTTACCATACTCTTTCTAAATATTTTTAAAGAGTAGGTTTTCTGCTAGGGATTTATGGGTACCAAATTCTCCAGTTAAAATGCTGCAAGTATTTAGGATTTTAACCTCTTTTAAATTATGAAAGCACACACACAGAAAAGTGTACAAAAAGTAAAATACAGCTTTTTGAATCATGACAGAGTGAATATCCATGTTAATTACTACCCAGGTCAAGAAAGAGAATATTGTTTGCAGCCTCCAAGCTCTCCTGTGCTCTTTCAATCACTATCCCCTTTTTCTCTCCCAACGATAGCTAACCACTATCCTGACTTTTCTTCTAATTACTTCCTTTGCTTTTTATTATAATATTTACCACCTATTCATCTATCCCTACATAGTCTAGTTTTGTCTATTTTTGAACATTATATATATATGCACACACACACACATATATATACACTTATACAGCATATGTTCTTTTGTGGCTGGCTTTTTCACTCACCATTGTGAGATTCACATTTATTGTTTAATATGACTATAATGTCTTCATTTTCATTGCTTAATAGTGTGTCATTATAGGAATGTATCATGATTCACTTAATTGTTATACTGTTGATGGACATTTTGGTTGTTTCTAGTTTTTTTTCCCCATTGCAAATAATATTGCTATGAATAGTTTTTAATAATTTCCCTCATGAAATTGCTGAGACAGAAGGTTTGTGTATATAGAAAATGAAAAACTATTTTCAAAATGGCTTGTACCAATAGACATTTCTACCAACAGGGTGTGAGAGTTCCTATTGCTCTATATCTTCACTAACACCTAGTATCATTTCAATATATATTTTTTATGTTTTAGCATTTCTAATGGGTATACATTTCCATTATTGCTCATGAGGCTGACCACATTTTCCTGTATTTACTGGAGATTCTCTTTGTGAAGTGCCTGTTCAAGTTTATTGTTCATTTTACTTTTGAATTGTCATCTCTTTCTAATTGATTTATAGCAGGGGTTCTTAACTTTTTTTTTATTCCACAGACACCTTTGCCATTCAGGTAAAATGAAAACTACTGTAATTTATTTATTGCATACATTCATAAGTGAAGGAAATGCTAGATTTCAGTTAGAGGTCAGAGAAAATAAAAATAATAAGTTGATTTTTTCCAGTTCAAGCTCTTGGAACCCCTGAAATCTTTCCGTGGACCCCTTTGGGGACTGTGGACTCCTGGTTAAGAACCCCTGATTTATAGGATTTCTTTATTTATTCTAGATTCAAGCCCTTTGTTGGTTACATCTTGAAATATTGTCTCCCACTCTGTGGCTTATGCTAATGTTTTTGATTTTTTTGTTTGTAAACAACCTGATTGTGTTTTATTGGATTTTAATCCAATCTGACATGCTTTATATTTTAATTGGAACATTTAATTCATTTACATTTAATGTAATTGCATGTGTCATCTTATTATTTACTCTTTCTTTTATCGTCAGTTCTGCGTTTCTTTTTCTCTCATTTCTTTCCTTCTCTTGAACTGATTAAAGTAGTTTTATTACTAGGCTTCCCCTCCCTTTTATTCTTAGAAGTTCTATACTCTTTTACTTTTCTTTTCTACTTTTCTGTCTGTATGACCTTAGAGATTACCACAAAGACACTTAGCTAATCAGAGTTCAATGCTCATTCGTATTGTTACCCTCTTCCTGGATAATGCAAAGGCCTCACAGCACTTTACCTTCATTTAACGGATGTCAGATATTTTAGTGATTTATGTATTTTAAGCCTCACAAGATATTGTTGTTGGGAAGCGGGTGTGGCTCAGTGGATAGAGCCCCCGTTTACCATATGGGAGGCCCGGGTTCGTGTCCCAAGGCCTCCTTGTGAGGGCATGCCGGCCTGAGCGGCCTGAGCGGTGCGGTGGGCTGATGCAGCGACCTCGCGGTGGGAAGCGGGTGTGGCACGGTGGATAGAGCACCCGTTTACCATATGAGAGGCCCCGGGTTCGCTTCCCGTAGCCTCCTTGTGAGGGCAGGCCGGCTTGAGCGGCGCCGTGGGCTGATGCGGCAGGACCTCACAGCAAGGGGGAGATGGGCGGACACAGAGAGGATGCGCGGCGAATGAACACAGCGGCACGGGCAGCAAGGGGGGGATAAATAAATAAAATAAATAAATCTTTAAAAAAAAAAAAGATGTTTTTTATAATCAATATTTATTTAGATTTACTGACATATTTATCATTGTTTGTTGTCTGTCATATTTCTGGCTTTCCATTCAGAATCATTTTCCTTCTGCCTGAAAAACACCTGTTAGTATTTCCTTTGGTGCAAGTATGCTGGTGACAAATTCTCTGTTTTTGTTAGCCTGAAAATGTATTTCTCATTCATTTTATTACACAATCCACATCTATAACCTACTAATTTGGAAAGATACTGTATTAGTTAGCCAAAGGGGTGCTGATGCAAAGTACCAGAAATCTGTTGGCATTTATAAAGGGTATTTATTTGGGATAGAAGCTTACAGTTACCAGGCCATAAGTGTAAATTAATTCCCTTACCAAAGTCTATTGTCACGGTTTTGGAGCAAGATGGCTGCTTACGTCTGCAAGGGTTTAAGCTTCCTCTTCCTCTTAAGGCTCCATGGTCCCAGCTTCTTCCAATAGCAGTTGTAGGCTGGGATAAGTCTCGTCTCTCTCCTGGGACTTGTTTCTCTCTGTGCTCTGCTGCTCTGTTCATTCCACAAGGTCAGCTGTAAATTATCAGACTCTCTCTCTTCCCAGCGCCTCTGCCATGTCTATGAAGATGTCTCTATTTCTCTGTGTTCTACTCCTTGTGTTTACTTCCTGGGCCTCAAGCCCAAAAAACTCTTTTTTCTCTGCTGTGTATTTTTCTCTGTGAGTCCTACAGACGTGGCCCAATCAAAGCCCGAATCATAATTTAATCATGCCCAGAAGAACAGACCAGCTTACAAACATAGCCCAAAATCTATTTTCGAATTCATAAACAATGCCAAACTGCTACAGATACCAACTTAGCTTCAATAATATACATGTTCTCTGCTTCCACATTCCTCTCTTTCCCCCCTTTAGATTGTTTTTGTCCCATATTGCCTCTTTATATTTTGCATGTCTGTTATCAGGACATATGCCTTTTTCTTGTTCAGTTGTATTCGGACTCTCATAGGAATTAAAGAGTAGAGTTGTGTATTGAGGATACAGTACTATTAGGCTTTGCATTTTCCCTTTTACTTACCCTTACTGAAGATCGTCATTTCTTCACACTATTCAAAGTCATTCTTGCCTCTTTTCCTTTCAGCCTGCAGAATTCCCTTTATTAATTCTTGAAGGGCAGGTTTTTTGTTGATGAATTCTCCCAGTTTCTATTTACCCCTGAATATTTTAAACTCTTCCTCATTTTTGAAGGAAATTTTTGCCAGATAAAGAATTTTTGGCTCGTAGTTTTTCTCTTTCAGTGCTTTAAATATATCACACCACTGCATTCTCTCCTCCATGTTTTCTAATGAGACATCGGCATTTCGTCTTACTAAGGATCCCTTGTGTGTGACAAAATGCTTTTCTCTTGCTGCTTTCAGAATTCTCAATTTATCTTTGACATTTGACATTTTGATTAGTATGTGTCTCAGAATAGTTCTATTAGGATTTATTCTGTTTGGAGTACATTATGCTTCTTGGATGTATATATTTATGTCTTTCATAAGAATTAGGAAATTTTTGACCATTATTTCCTAAATATTCTCTTTGCTCTTTTTCCCTTCTCTTCTCCTTCTGAGACACCCATGATGCATATGTTTGCATGCTTCAGGCTGTCACTCAAATCCCTGAGATACTGCTCAATTTTTTTCTGTTGTTTTCTCTAGATGTTCTTCTGCCTACTGACTTTCCATTTCCTATCATCTACTTCAGTGATTCTTTCTTCTGCCTTTGCAAATCTGCTGTTGTATACCTCTTATGTATTTTAAATCTCCATTATTGTGCCCTTCATCCCCATAATTTCTGTTATGTTTCTTTTTTTTTTCCCTTTATTTTTAAAGAAGCTTTAGATTATGTAAATGTTACATAAAAAATATAGGGAATTTCCATATACCCCCTCCATTCCCCTCCCATACTTTTCCCCATTAACAGCATCTTTCATTAATGTGGTACTTTGTTACAATTGATGAACACTTACGTTTCTTTTTAAACTTTAATATTCTTCTTTATGCCCACACATTTTTTTCTTAAGATCCTTTAGCTGTATAGCTATATTTTCCTTCATCTCCTTGAATTGATTTAGGAGATTTGTTTGAATACTTTGATTAGTTGTTCAAAATTATGTGTCTCCTCTGAAGTTTTATTTTTTTTCCGTTGCCTGAGCCATATGTTCCCGTTTCTTAGTATGGCTTGTAATTTTTTGCTAATGTGTGGGCATCTGATTATCTTGATGAGTTAACTCTGAAGGTCAGTTTCTCCCTCTAGGATTTTACTGTTGATTGGCTTTGAATTGAGGCTCTTTTTTGACACTTGGCCCAACTTATTCTGTACCTTTAGAGTAGCCTGTGTTTAACTGTTCAGATTTTCTCAGCTCTCCTTCATCTGATTCTTACCCTGGATATGAGCTACAATTTTTCAGATTGCGCTTCGTGTGCCATTGTTTCACTTCCAGGAGAAAGCTTCCTTTCCTCTGTTCCTTTTCTGGGAATCTTGATCTGTTCTGTTTGTTTTTGTGCAGAATTTTCTCCCCAGCTCTCATGTTTAAATTCTCTCCCTCACTCAGCGCGCCATTTTCCTTATATTTTCAGTCCTGGGACCTGTCCTGTCTTACAGATGTTTAGACACCCCCACCCCCTTTTTTCCTGTGAGGGGTTTCCTGCCTCTGGTTTCTTCCCTGTTATGATATCTGGCCTTGGGGACCCAGATGGGGTCAATCCAGAAAAGTCCATTTTGCATTTAGGTTGCCCAGTGAACAGAAACTGGATTGAGTGTGTATGCTTTTTGCCAACAGTTCTGCCACAATCTCTCTCTCTCTCTCTCTTTGCTTTTTCCCCTGGGGGTCCTTTTGTATGTGGTACTCCTCAGCAGCTTCTGTACCACCTTGGGTCTCTGCGGCCTTGAGTCCCTGGACCTGGATATGTTTTAGGTTCTAACTCATTGCTGTAAGTAGCTCTGTAGTCTGCATCCATGGAAGAAGAGACCCAGGCCGTGCACAGAGGTGTGACTTCCAAGCCACACAGGCACGTGGGACTGAGTGAAGGGGAGTTGTCCAGACTGGCATTTCTGGGAAGAATACCTCTACTTGATATTGGAGATTACTTACTTACTTTCTTTTTTTTTTTTGATTCAGCATTTGTGGAGTTGTTCTCCAGTTTCTTATCATCCTCCAAAGTTCTAAGCAAGTGGAATTTGTTCTTTTATTAGCTGATTCTGGGGCAGGGTGGGAGGAGACTTTTCCAGGGAAGACTTTTTCAGGGGATGTCTTATGTCACCATGTTGATGATGTCATTCCCTCACATTCATTTTAAGTTGATAGTTTTTTTTACTGGCAAAGGATTTTACACTGCTTTTGTATATGCTTTAGTTACCTAGGCTGCTCAAGCAAAACCATGAGATGGGTTGGCTTAAACAATGGAACTTTATTAGCTTACAGTTTCAAGGATAAAAGAAAGTCCAAATCAAGCCATCATCAAGTAGATGCTTACTTCCTGAAGTCTATGACATTCTGGGGCTGGCTGTTAGCAATCCTTGGCTCCTCTGTCACATGGCAAGGCACTTGGCAGTGTCCTGGTATTTCCCTTCTCTGCCAGGTCCAATTGATGTCCAGCCTCTTTCTTTCTGTGGCTTTCTCTTCTCTATGTGTCTGAATTTCACTACACTTGTAAAGGACTCCAGATCAAGGGGAGATACACCTACTTAACTCTTCCATAGTTCCTACTTACAATGGGTTCAAACCCACAGGAATGGATTAAATTTAAGAACACATTTTTCTGGGCTACATACAGCTTCAAACCACCAGAGTATAGACTCCTTCGTTTCTCCCTCCCTCCTTCCCTCCCTCCCTTCCTTTTTCCTCCCTCCCTCTCTCCCTGCCTGCCTCCCTCCTTCCCTCCTTCCTTCCCTCCCTCCCTCCCTCCCACCCTTCCTTTTTCCTCCCTCCTTCCTTCCCTTTCCATCCTTTTGGCATATGGAGGATTTGTTGAATCTGTGGCTTATTTTCTTTTGTCAGCTTTGGAAAATTCTCAAACTATCTTTTCAAATAGGATTCTGCCATATCTTCTCTCTCTTTCCTTTTAGGACTCCAATTTCACATATATTATCCCTTCTTTTAGTATCTTGCATGTCTTTTACTTTTTTTCTCTATTTTCCATCCTTTTTTCTCTTTGTGCTTCAATCTGGGTGCTTTATCCTTACCCATCTTCCACTTCACTAATTCATTTCTATTTAATCTAATTTTGATTATTGTATTTAGTTCTTTAAAAAATTTGCCTCATCCCATTTTTTATATATTTGAATTTTCTGTTGAATCCCTAATTGTATCTTTTATCCTCTTGAACTGGGTATGTATCAGATAACACCAACACCTGGCACTCCTTTTAGCATGTTTCTATTTCGTGGTTCTTACTCGTATTTTCTTATCTCTTCATGTGATTGGATGTTATTGATTGTGTGTTTGATCTTCTTTTGACAATTTATTTGCAGACATAATTTGATGTCTGGGATGTTGTCTTCTTCTAGAAAGTATTGTGTTTACCTCTGGCAGACACTTACATGCACTAGAAATAAAGGCTCAACTTAATCCAATTTCAGGTACTAGATGATTTGAAGCTGGGCTGCTTTCCCTGCAAGGGCCAGTCTACTTCAAGTTTACCCTTATCCTAGTGCAGGGGTACTTACCAGTGCCTGCAAGGTTGTCAAAAGAATCATTCTGGCCCTCAATCTCTCAGGAGCTTCTTCTAGAATCAGCAAATGGCCTGAGGGAAAAAGTAGACCGAAATTGCATGCCCACCTTTCTGGATTTTTATTGTCTCTTATATCTTGGATGGGTACTACTTCGCTACCTTGTTAGTTTTCAATGTTTTTAGCAGATGGCTTTTATGTTTTGTCCAGCTTTTAAAATTATCCTCATCAAGAGACTTGGTTAGATTTACCTAGTCAGTCATTACTGAAAGAGAAACTTCTGCTTCCTTTTGTTTTTCCTTCTTGATTTAGTCTCAGAACAATATTAATTAAAAATGTTTCTGTTTATATATCTGGATATGTTCTACATACACATAACCACCTCCATCACACTGTCAACACACCCATTCACACACATATCAATTGATTGCTCTCTTATGATATATTAGAAATAATCCAGAACCTAGAATTAAATATTCTGCCAGAACACTTGTGATGAATCTTCTTATTTAAACTTTGAGTTCTTAAACACCCTTATTTTTGTTGGAAGTAAAATTATGTTTATAGTAGCAGATCTCCACTTTTTGTTGTATTTTCTTTTTTTTTTAAGATTTTATTTATTTATTTATTTATTTATCCCCCCTTGCTGCTTTGTGCTCGCTTTGTCCATTTGCTGTGCGTTTTTCTGTGTCTGCTTGTCTCCCTTTGTTGGGTTGTCCTGCTGTGTCAGCTCACCACACCGTGTGGGCTGGCTTGCCTTCACCAGGAGGCCCCGGGAAACGAACCCGGGGCCTCCCATATGGTAAATGGGAGCCCTATCGATTGAGCCACATCTGCTTCCCTGTTGTATTTTCTTTGTAGATATTCTTACCCATACCCATGCCTTTAAATATCATCTATAGAAATTCTCTTATCTATAGGCAGAGTTTTTTTAAATGATTAGATCCCTAAATCCAACTCCCTGTTTATAATCTCTTCTTAGATGTCTCAAAGGCATCTCAAGTTTAACAAGTCCAAATTGAGCTCATGATATATAGCCTCATATTTTGTCTTCTCCCAGTGTTCTCTATCCTAGTATGCATCCCACCATTATCCACCAGGTTTGGGGAGTCATCCTTGATACCATCTATTCTTTTATAGAATACAAAATAGACTGTATTCTGTCTATTTTAAGTCATAAATGTCTTTAATCCATCTACTTCTCTCTAAGCACACTCCCCAACACTGTTCAAGCTACCATGAGGGTTTGCTTAGATAAGTGTAATAGCTTCCCAATTGATCCTCACCTACTGCCTCCCTCCCCTTCCATCCTGCTTCATTCCTTTCTGATTTATTTTCCACTTTACAGTCAGCATGATATTTATTTATTTATTTATTTTTAGCATGATATTTACAAGCATTTAAAACTGCATAAATCTGAACATTCTTTTGCTTAATGCTTCAAAGGCCCTGTGTAATTTGGGCTCTGTTTCACTAGTCTCAGCTCCCATGTCACTTGTACTTGAGGCACACTGACCTTTGCCACTGTTTTGACTGTATCGTGTTTCTTCTTGCTTCTCAATGCTAGGAATACTTTCTTTCCTACTCCTTTTGCTTTCCTAACTCCCTTTATCTCACCATTTGTCTAGTTATCATTTCTCTTCACGTAGGTCTCAGTTCAGTTGTCATTTTCTCAGTGAAGCTCTCTCATACTCTAGAAGATATGAGGTCACCCATTAGATGCTGTCATGGCATCTTGTACTTCTTATCCTTAGCACTTATCACAATTTTAATTACAAAATGAGCAGTTTTGTTAGATTGTAAGCTCCATGAGGACAGGTACATTGCTAGTCCCACTTGTTGCTAAGGCTCTAGCACCTAGCACAGTCCCTTGAATGTAACTAAATAGATATTTGTTGAATGTCTGAATGTATATAATCAGCAGGAGTCACTCAATGGTAGGGAGCTATGTCTTTGACTCTTTCCAATTTCCCAGAATGCTAAGTATGAAGTTGTTACTTAATAAATAGCTGTGAATGATATTAAAATTATATTATTTTCAGAATTATATTTTTTTTGGGATACTTTAGAGAGAGAGATCAGGACTGAAGGTAAAATTATTATGACTGGCTAGAAAGAAAGGTCTATTTCTTCGTATAGATATTTGCCAAACTTTCCATTGCTGCTACCCCTCCCCCCCCACAAAAAACAGTTTAAAATTTCCTTTTGAAAATAATTAAATATTGCTGGAATGGATCCTTTGAAATATTTGTTTGTAGCTATTGTATCAGTTAAATACATATTTCTTTATAGTTCATCCTTTCTTTGCAAAGTTTTAAATTGCTGCCTATTTACATTTTAAGCCTACATACTGAAATTACCCATGGTTGTAATTTATTATATATAAAAATGACTTAGCAAAGTAGTCCAGCTATAAGCTCAGTTACTGAAACCATGGCCTTAAGCTATCTTGTCATTTTTTGTTTATTTGTTTTGGAGGGCTTGTGATTTTTGCATGGCATATTTCATTGGATATTTACAGTAGTCATATGATAACTACTATTGGCATTGGTATTTCCATTATGGAAAGGAATCTTCAGTGTATTTTTATGTGTACCTATCTTGCTAATCACTGACATACAGATTTAAAGAAGGGTAAAACATATCCCTCTGTTTACTGTCTCCATGTTATTTTTCTTCTCAGATTTTAATTTTCATTGTTCTCAATTAGTTTACCCCACCCTTTATTTTAGTTGGAAAGTGTCAGTCAGGGATAGGGAAAATAAATTGTTAAAGGTATCTTAGAATTGGTATGTTCCAATTATTCATGTTTAGGTCAGTTTTAAAGTCTCTTATAAATATTATAATTTTAAAATGAAAAGAGCTGTACACTGTTATTGTTATAGTTACTGAGAATTTCCATATAAATGGTCCTCAAAATCACAGATGTTTTATATGTCCTAAGTCTTCATATTTTAATATTTAAATCCTTATTATTTAATTTCAAAACAATCAGTCATGTTATGTCTAAAAATATAACTTTCTCAAAGTTAATTTGTAGTTTTAGATACCTTTACCTGTTACTAGCACCATTTATGAAATTTATCAATTTTATTATGTTTAGTTCCAAAATGTGTAAATAAAAAATATTTGCTATTTTAGAATAAATCACTGATGTATTTCATGCTTTTCTATTTTGTGTATTTCTTCTTGATGGATATAACGTGGGTTTATTGGAGACAGAGCTATTTTCTTTCTTTGCATGGAATATATTACACTGTTTTACAAAATGCTTTTTTTGGACCATTCAGGCTAACTAAAGAATGAATTTAAACACAGATGTGTCTAGCACATTTTCCTTTGTTGAGTGGGAATATTTTTTTAAACCTGGAAATATACCACTAACTCATATATAAAATGTCTCATTTCATTTTTGAGGAATTCAAGTTGGGATGCCAGCCACACAATAGTATGTAAGACAAACAGTAACTGGCATTAAGACATGCACTTAAGCAATAGAGGAATTTACTTTTCAGTGTCTTCCAAGGTCCATGAGGATGCACACTTATTTATCCAGAGAGTATGGATCTCACAAATGTTTATCCAGAGGGTGTGGCTGTGTGGAGGAGAATTCTTATTGGTAAGTATCAAACTGATTATATTACAATTCTTAAGAATATGTTTAGAAATCAATTTACTTTTAGCAGTGATAAAAATCTCTTAGTCTGTGCTGGTTTCTTAACAGTGGACAGTCCCAGATGTTGAAGTCAGCACAAGAGACAAACCCAAATCCTGATAAGACTTGAGGATTATTCGAAAATTAAATGCAAAATAGTTGGGGCAAATGTTGCTGCGGGAGTCAAGACTAAGTAATACAGTAAGAAGATATGAAGTTGGAGAGCTTCTCATGTTCTTCTTTTGCATAATGTTTGCATATGTACAAAAAACAGGACTTTATTGACTTTAAAAGGGGACAGAATTACATCTTTTGGAACTTAAAACAGCAGACTCATGTGAAGTGGAATGTACATTATGGCCCTCACAATTTATTTTAATATTTCTTTGCAAAGTCCTTTTTGTTTCTAAATAAAAGCTGTGCCTTGTAAAATCTGTAAATGATATATACTGGCCACATCAAATCTTTTAAAAGTGTTTTCCAAATCCAAAATTGTTAGCGTGGAGCAAATGTTTGTTTTGAAAACGGTAAAAAGAGGTAGGGGTGGGAGGCGGGGGGTTGATGTCAGAGACTAGTTGCTGCTTCTGCTTTACATCTTACCATTCCTTCTCTTTTTCTTTCAGCCAAGAACTCTTAAGATATTTTATTGACGATTGGTTGATAAAACTTGTAAAATAGTGTTTGTGCAGAGTGATACAAGAATTTAAAACACAACAAAAACCAGCCACCCTAATGTGATAGTTTCCTGGGAATTAACTGTATCACTTTCAGCATGTTGCCACAGCAGACACTTCTGCCAGACCTCCCACATGACCACATGAAGGCTTAGGATTGATTTAAGCTCATGTCTTAATAAATGATAAATAGAGAATCTGTGAGGAAGAATTCAGTGCATCAGAGGGTTTGGCATCAGACAGACAAAGGTTAAGCCTTAGAATTGCCATTTATTAGGTAGCTGGCTTTCAGCAAAATACTTGACCCCCTCTGAGTCAGTTTCTTTTGTTGTAAAATGACCTGTGAGATAACATATGGTATCTCATAGCACTACGGCTGACAGTGGTTCCACCAGGCTGAGTCAGTGAGTCTGAGCATATGGTCTAAATCATAATTACATAGAGGCAAAAGTAGAAAATGGCAGAAACATCTTCAAGTGGACATGAAAGAAAGAAGATTGAGAATGTATTTTTGTGTGGTCCATTTTTTAAAAAATTTTATTCTGCCTGATTGTACTATCCCTAATGCTTAGGGCTCACCTCAGAATCTCTTGAATATAGCTTTTTTAGGAGGTGTGGGAAATTGTGTGAAGGGAGAAAGCATCAAGAGCAGAAAATTTTGGTAAAAGGGTAAGCGAGCTTTGGTCATTCAGCACTTACTGAATGCCTACTGTGTGCTAGGGGTTGGGGATACAGTAATAAACAAAACATAAAAATTCTTGCATTTATAAAACTGCTCTAGTTGTGGGATACAGATAGTAAACAAATGAATATATAGTAGGTTGGATGATGACAAGTGCTATGGAGATAAACTTGTAAAGGAGATGTCAAGTGCTGGGGTAAGGGGATGGTTTTTGGTTTAAGATGGGGTGATCAGGGAAAGCATATCATTGCAAAGGTGATATTTGAGACATGGGAATATCTGGGAAGAGGAGGAATGGGGCAGATATAACTGGTCATTGAAAGTACTTTGACTTCTCCTTTGAGTGGGGTGGGAAGCCATGGATGTTTTGAGCAGAGAAGTGAGGTGATCTGACTTCGTTTTTACAAGAATATCTCCACCTGGTATATAGAGAATAGTCGAGGGGTAGTGATGGAAGCAGGGACTAGTTAAAAGTTTAGTGATATAATCTAGGTTGGAGATGATGATAGTTTAGACCAGCAGTGGAGGTGATAAGTGGTCAGAGTCTGGATATATTTTGAAGGTAGTGCTTCAGGGTTTTTTGATGATTTGATTATGGTGAGTAAGGAAATGAGGGGAATTTGGTGTGATTCCGAAGATTTGGGGCTGAGCCACTAGAAAGGCAAGCTTTCCATGAACTGTTACTGAGATGAGGAAGACTTCATGAAAAGCCGGTTTGGGAGATCTGTTCAGATTTGGATAAGATAAGTTTGAGATACCTATTAGGTGTTCAAGGGTAGTGTAGAGAGGAGACAGTTGGATGTACAATGGTCATTCTTAAAATCCTCATTTTGCACAGTAAGTTAAGTGATAAAAGTTCTGTTTAAAATGATTTATTTAGATCCCTTCTAATACTTGCATAGTATTTTCATACACAGTATCTTATTTGAATATTTATAAAATATCCCTGAAGATGGAGTTATATTTTACATTAGGTAACAATTCAGAAAGAATAATTTTTCTAAAATCACAGATATGAAACTTTTTTATGACTACAACTCATATATATTAACTAATTATAACTAATATTTATTAATTATAAAACAGGATACTAGGGAAATTCCCATAATTTTCATGATTGATTAAACTTTTAGCTTACTCTCTCTCTGTATACACACATACACACATATACACACACACACACAGACTTCTAGAGAAGTATTGGTAATATCTTTGATAAACCTTATTTATAAAGATAGGTTTTTAAAAAAATCTCTTTGGTGTGTAGAAAACTAATCTAATGTACGTATTAATCTTGAGTATGCCTTTTAAAATTGTTTAAATGGTAAATGGATATGGCTGTGAACATAATTAATTTTTTAAAAGTTTATCTGTATATTTAAAACATTATTTCTTTAAAAAACAGTTTACTTCATGGTAATTTACATTCTTGTCAGTTGTTTAAAGGGGATAAATAAATCAATTTGCACAATCTTAAGTGCATTTCTTTTTTGTAATAGAATGCATAGTATTTATTTTTGAAGCAGAAATACAAATAATGAAAACACATGTCATTGCTGGATCTTTGACATTATCGTAGTAGATAGGACAACAAACTGTGCAATAAAGATACCAAAACAGAAATTGAGATATGTCAAAAACACCTACTCTGTTGTTTAGGTGTTTATGTACTGTTTCTAGTTTTTATTCAATAAAGCACACAGAATGCTATTTTTAAATTCCTAAGATATTTACATTTTGTGTGGTCTTATGAGTAAAATGAACAGGACTAGATTAATATAGTTTTCTTAAAGTAATAAGGGGAAGTACATTTCTTTAAAGGTCATATGTAATAATTTTGTGGAATATAACTGTATTTAGTTTCTATAATCTTGGATTAAAAAAAATTATAATTGATGATCTCTCATCTGTGTAAATAGCAAACTCTTTCTGATTTTACAGGAAGTCCTGCATGTTGGAGGAGTGGAAATGCAGTTAACAGCTGCAGTGTCGTTTTTGACCATTCTACAGGAAGAATCAGTATCAATTCAAGCATATGCCCACTCCTTCCTGCAAGTCATTCTACTGCATCTGGAGCACAGGGATGCAGGTCAGCATACTGGCATGTTTAGTTGTATATTTAATTATTGTTTCTTATGTGTGGGCCATGATGCTGTTTGAATCCTGTTAGCCTGATGAAGATAACCGAATGAGGCCATGTTGCCTAAGAGGTGGCACTTAAAATAGCCATATCTTTCTCCTTACAAAAATTGCAAAATTCAGTATCCTTGAAAGCTGAAGACCCATTAGTTCACCTTATGATTTACTTCCTTGTATTTTCTCTTTAGTTTTTTTCTTTGCTTTACAACATTTATGTTTATATTATCATACAGCAAAAATATACAGGCTAGGTTAAAGATACTCCCACATATTATTTTTTAAAATTATAAAACACTAAGTTTCCCAGATGTTGGCTAAGACAAAAGAGAAACTTCTTAGAATAGTAATAAAAGTAATTATTCCCATTTTATCATGAAATATTATCATAATTATTAATAGCTGATTAGAAACTAAATTTGTGAGACATTTAATTTAACATGTTATGTCTATGTCAATCAGGTGTCAGCAATGCATGGCTGGAAACTCTTCTATCGGTAATAGAAGCATTGCCAAAAGAAACCCTAAAGCATGAGGTAATGCTTTTTTTTTTTTTTTCTGTAAATACTAATAAGTCACTAAGGTTTTTCTTTCCAAAATGATAATTTAAAAAAGAATAAAGTTATTTCCCATTCTGAAAGTAACATGTTCATTATTAAAAATTTGAGTAATACAGAAAATAGAAGGGAAAAAATAATCTGTACTTTGTTGACCACTTTTAACATTCTGATTTATATCTCTTCAGATTTTTTTTTCTCTATATGTGGTTGCTATTTGTCATATCAGTAATCATACTGAACTTACATCTGGTTGCTTTTCACTTAACATTATTTTAAACTCATTTCATAATGGCTGCAGACTATTTTACTTACTTATTAAATATATAAATCTGTTTTCCATATTTTCCCATCAAAATAAGCATTAATGAACATTTCTGTAGTGCTTTTTCTATTTTTCAGATAATTTCCTGAACTTTCAGATAATTTCCTTAGCTTCTGAAAAAAGTGGAATTACTGGGTTAGAGGACATTTTTATTTTTAAGGCTCTTGACCAAGAACATGTGAGAATACTTGTTTGCCTGGATTTTTATCAGCAATGAGGATTCCAGTTTAATGATGAGCCAAAAATGGAATTACATTTTAATTGGAATTTTTAAAAATTATTATTATGTGGTACCATATATTATATTTATGTCAGTTCTATTTCTTTTTTTTTGGAATTGTTTAATCTTATCCTTTGACCACTAATTATATGTACTATTTATCTATTAATGTTACCAATCAATCCATTGTTGTATTTGTTGCAAATATTTTTGCCAGTTTTGTTTGCCTTTTAATTTTCAACATTGTTAGGTATACCCTTCTCTAAAGGCTTAGTAAATTAAAATGAGAGAATAGGAAAAATTGAAAGGAAATTTATCTTTTAATAAAATGTTTTTGCATCCTTTGACCATTATCCCTATACTTTTTTCTTTTCAAATATGTCATGGTTGAAAGAAATAGCTATCAGTCAATCAGTGAACTGTCTTCTAAGGATTTGTGTCCTTTCTTTACCCTTATAGAGTTTATGGTGCTGTCATAATGCCAGAATAATTACTTGAAAATTATTTTTATACTTGCTGTCAGACATCTTCATGATTACATATATTTAAGTGTTGGATGTAATGTAGAAGCATTATTTATATGTATTTAAGAGCAGTAAGCAGTAGAATGCAGTAATTAGTCTCGAAGACCATCTGATCATTTAACATGTGATTTTATTCTTTTAAATATGCTTTTTATTTTATTTCAAATATTTCGCCTTTAGATTATATTTATCATTATGAATTCAGTAATTCTGGCTTCTTTTGTTGAGAGGAAATTAACCAGTTGACCTCCTTTATTAGCGTCATGGAATTTTAGAACTTGGAAAGATTGTGATATCACATATCAATATCATGTATAATGTCTATTTTCCATGGATGAGAAACCTGGGGATGAGAAATATAAAGATTACTTGGACAAATTAAAGAGCTGGGACCAAAATCATGGTCTCATTTTCATAGTTCTTTATAGTACATCATGCTGTTGAATTTTTGAGTGTACAACATACATCTATATGTATATATATATATAAAATACTGTATGAAACTTAGGCTGTTATATTCAATTGACAAAATTACTTAGTAGAATTCATTTGAAACTATAATCTTTTTCCTTCCTTTAGGATAAATATTAAAAATTAATCTATATGGAATAAAAATAAATTGTAGGGTATCTGGTAATTAATTTGCCTGTTTCTTTTGAAAATGAATATTTCAAAGTTATACTTAGTGTGCATACAGATCATTGTGGAATTCCCCATGAACTTTAATTCAATTTGTTTTTGTTTCTGATTGTTTTTTTAAATGTATCCAGCTGATTTTTATTTTAATTTTATAGTATTCCACACACAGAAAAGATTATATATAACCTAGTTCACAATATTTGCTAAATAGAAATCCTCCAATTAGGTTTTTTTTTCTTTTTTAAAAAATTTATTGAAGTGTATCACTCATACATAAACATGCATAAACAATAAATGAATAGTAATATAGTTGTGAACTTAACAAAACAAACATACATAACATACAGGGCTCTCATACCTCACCCTACCACCAATACCTTGCATTGTTGTGAAGCATTTTTAACTAATTATTAAAGAGCATCCTTAAAATATTACTATTAACCAAAGTATCTTACATTTGGTGTATTTTCCCCCCAACCCACCCTATTATTATTATTATATAATTTATACATGAACATACATAAACAATAAGCATGCAGTAAATGTTGTGAACTTACAAAGCAAACAAGCATTACATCATAGAGGGCCATATATCAACCACCAACACTTTGCATTGTTGTGAGACATTTGTTATAAATTATGAAAGAATATTTTCAAAATCTTACTAACTGTAGTCCATATCTTACATTTAGTGTATTTTTTTCTCCCAACCCACCCTATTATTATTTTTTAAAATATATTTTCATTACAGAAGTTGTGAATTTACAAAACAATCATGCACATGTGCATAATTCCCATATAGCACTGCTCTATCAACACACCACACCTCGGTGGAACATTTGTTACCAATTATGAGATGATATCATCAGACTATTATTACCGACCATGGTCCATAGTGTAACTTTGACACACTTATTTTATACTTTCCCATTATCAACACACTACATTTTTGGCATAGATGCATGAATATTACAGTATTGCTGTTAACCACAGTCCATAGGTCACTCCAGTTGTATTATTCCAATGCTTCTCCACATTCCCACCACCCTGCAATAGTGACGTACATCTGCTCTAGCTCACAAAGGACATTCTTGCATCTGTACCATCAAACACAATTCTCATCCACCTCTGGGTTTACTGTGTTATTCAATCCCTAGATTATTCTCTAGCTTTCTTTCAATTGACATTTACATCCCTAGACTACCCTTTCCAGCCACATTCCCATTTATAAACCAGCTGTTAGTATAATGTTACCATCAGCTCTATACATTTCCACACTTTTACAGTAAAGTTAATTAAAACTTCTACATACATTAATCATCAGTAGTCCATCTCAGTCCTCCTCTGATCTCCTTTAAGAATCCACCACTGACCACCAGGTTTTGAGGATATTTTCCTACATTTTCTTGTAGAATCTTTATGGTTTTTGCTTTTATATTTAGGTTTTTGATCCATTTTGAGTTAATTTTTGTATAAGATGTGAGATAGGGGCTATGGATATCTAGTTCTCTCAGGACCATTTGTTGAATGGACTGTTCTGCCCAAGCTGGGTGGGTTTGACAGGCTTGTGAAAAAATCACTTGACCATAGATGTGAGGGTCTATTTCTGAACCATCAGTTCGGTTCCATTGGTTGATGTGTCTCTCTTTATGCCAGTACCATGCTGTTTTTACCACTGTAGCTAGGTAATATGATTTAAAGTCCAACTTTGCTTTTCCTTTTTAAGATGTTTCTGGCTGTTTGGGACCCCTTACCCTTCCAAATAAATTTGATAATCGTGTAGTCCATTTATTTAAAAAAAATGCTGGTGGGATTTTTTTCGGGATAGCATTGAATCTGTATATCAATTTGGGTAGAATTGACATCTTAATGATATTTAGTCTTCTAATCCGTGAGCATGGAATGTTCTTCCAATTATTTAGATCTTTCTAAATTTATTAAAAAATTTGTAGTTTTCTGAATACAAGTGCTTTATATTGTTGGTTAAGTTTATTCCAAATATTTGATTCTTTTAGTCGCTATTGTAAATGGATTTTTTTCCTCTGAATTCCTCCTCAGGTTGTGCATTACTAGTGTCTTTTAAAGTCTATTTCATCTGATATAAGTATAGCTACTCTGGCTTTTTTTTTTTTTGGTTACTGATGCATATCTTTTTCCAGCCTTTCACTTTCAATCTCTTGGTATCCTTGGGTCTAAAGTGAGTCACTTGCAGACAGCATATAGGTGGCTCATATTTTCTTATCCATTCTGCCAGTCTGCATCTTTTGATTGGAGAGTTTAATCCATTAACATTTCAATGTTATTACTGTAAAGGCAGTTCTTATTTCGCCAATTTTGACCTTTGGGTTTTACCTGTCATATTTTATTTTCACTACTCTTTTGAGATTTTTAGTTACTTTTCCTGATATAATCTTCATTTCTAGACTCTCTTCTAGGCCTCTCTCTCCTGTTTTTTCTTTTCAGACTGTAGCTCACCCTTTAGTATTTCCTGCAAACTGGTCTCTTGGTTACAAACTCTCTCAGTTTCTGTTTATCTGTGAATATTCTAAACTCACCCTCATTTTTGAAAGATAATCTTGCTGGATATAAGATTCTTGGCTGGAAGTTTTTCTCTTGCAGTATCTTAAATATATCATACCACTGTCTACTTGCCTCCATGGTTTCTGGTGAGAAATTGGCACTTAATCTTATTGGGTATCCCTTATATATTATGCATTACTTTTCTC
>JAQZBX010012677.1:0-33293 GCA_029593785.1 Cabassous unicinctus | reverse complement strand
TTGCTGCCCGTGTTTGCTGTGTCCATTCGCTGCGCATCTTTTCCGTGTCTGCTCATCTCCCCCTTGCTGCGAGGTCCTGCTGCATCAGCCCACCGCGCCGCGCGGGCTGGCCTGCCCTCACAAGGAGGCCCCCGGAAGCGAACCCGGGGCCTCCCATATGGTAAACGGGAGCTCTATCGATTGAGCCACACCCGCTTCCCGAATTCTGCATGTTATACATGATTGTTTTGTAAGCTCACAACTTCCCTAATAAAAAAAAATTCTAAAAAATGATCTAAAAAGATCAAAAGTGATCATGCATGTTAAATGTTTTTGTAAATCATATCCTGGATAATTATCACATCAAACAGGTACAAGTCATGGGATGAAAACACAAAACAATTTTTCATTGTTTCCAACTATCCATTTAAAATATATGCAGAGGGAAAAGTTTATCCCTTGCTGTTGATGAAAGTCCTAGCATGCTCCTATGATTTTTATGGTACTAGTAAGTCTTACAATCCCTTTAATTTGCAATTACAGTCTCATTTGGGAAATACATCTCTGCCTCTGGTGTACCTTGCAATAAGAAGGGAAACTGCATTTTGGAAGGAGTGGGTGTGATGGGCTTTTCTTCTTCGAACAAATATTTACTGAGCACTCACTGTGTAGCAGGCAAAGTTCTAGGTGGGAGGTAGATACACTGGGTAACAAAACGGAGAAATCCCTGCTGCTTGCAGCATACTGTCTAGTGGCTGCTTCTTTTTTCCTTGATACTTTTCCTCCCCCCATTTACTAGCTGCTGTCACAGACCCTTCTGGAATATACTGACTTTGCATACTCTGGACCTAGCAGATATTCAAATCTGACTTATTTTCCTATGGTGTGTCTCTGGATTAACCAGAGCCTTCCCTGCTTGGGATCTTCTGACTACAGCTCTCCAGCAGAGTTTTGTTTTTTTCCTCCCTCTCCTCTGGCCAGCACTTTCTCCCCTAGCCTTGGCTTTTGGATGGTTACTCCACATAGACATTCTCTATTGGTGACCCTCCCAAGTGGCCTTTTTGGAAGAATTTAAAGTGGCTCCAAGCCAGCTCATCCTTCTGCCAGGCCTACTGTCCATCCACAGGCAACACTTGCCCACCTTTGAGCTGTCTTCAAGAGGAGAGCCCCCAGGGGCTTCCCAGATGGCTCTCCTGTGCTGCCCCAGGCCACCTTATGTTTCTCAGGTTAGAGGCACCTCAAGCTCTGAGTGTATTCTGTGAGGATTCTATCGAGGTGAAGGGTGTAGCACTCTCACCCCGTTCTCCTCAGTCTCTGTTACCTGATACTAAATCAATAAGGGAGCAAAGACTTCTGGGGTGCCTACTTTGAAATTTGTGTTTCGGTTTGCACATCCTTGTGTATCTGTACTTATCATCCATGACCTCAGCTAAAATTCTTATTTTAATATCCAGTTATACATATTTTTCAAATATAAAAGTTGTTTATTTGTGTTTTTCTAAGGAAAGCTTTTCTAGGGGTAGTGTTTGGTGTGTGTGCCTTTGTGTGTGTGCTTGGATAAATTACTGCATCTTGGCTCAGATGTGCAGAGAAAATGGGAGCTTTTTAATTTCCCTATTAACTGACCTTCCCTTTCTCACCCCTTGGATAGCAGGGAAGACAACCACTGCATGGTCAAATGGAAGAAACTGGGTCTAAGGCAGTGATTTACGTCTCTCTAGGTAAAATGAGGAGGCTCTTGGGTTTGCCCTCCTATCCACTTCTATTCAAGATAGCATTTGGGTATATGGGGAGTAATTGGGACTTTGGGCACAAAGGGAGGAGGGTTCTGTAGGTCTGTACGGAGCCCTTGGGATCTTGTTCCTGTGTCTGTGATTGCTGAGATGATTGCTGAGATGCAAGTAGTTGTCTTTTTATTGAGAGCATATGGACAAATCCCCTTGTTTGGATTCCAAGATTATTATTCTAGTCTTCAGGTATTTTTAACATTCATGTGTCCCCTTCTGGGCAATAAAAGTTCTGGGGCCCCCTGCATACCATGTGGAGGCTACTGCAAAACTAGTGTGCCCAAGAGAGGTAGTCAGTGCCCCTAATGTTTTTGGAGTCCCCTTACATAACTATTGAGATGTTTCTAAAATTCGTCCCATCCTCATTGAGTGCAGGACCATAGAATATTCTTGAAACAACCTGAATTGGTATATCTCAAATCCTTCAAACCAGAGGCATACTTTTATTTTACTTCTTCCTTTCCACCTGAATCTTTCCCTATGTTATATCCTTCTTCTTCCTGACTTGTCCCTTGTGGCTAAATCTAAGTAGCAGATGGAATGCTGGAGGACAGAGACAAGGGGACCTAAATCAGGAGGTCTTAGATAGATATTTTGACTCCTACAATTTTTACATTATATGTAACCACTAAATGGTTGGTAGGTATGGAAAGTAACTGTATAGTGTTCAAATAAGAAGAAATAATTTAAAAATAGCTGTCTTCTAAGAAGATGACTTTCCACTATTCCCTGAATATTCTTTATTTTCTGAATCCAGTCTGCTTTCATTACCACTGCTTCATCCTCTCATTCTTAGACCAGGTGATCCCTTTGGCTCTTTGGATCTCTTGTACCCACTCTGGTGCATCATGATTGCTTCATATGTAAACAGTTATCTTTATATAACAATTTTGATTGTGTCTCTTCAATACATATATACAGTTTTTATTATAATTTTTTTTCTTGCAGCTGTTTTTATTCCATTCCCACTGTAGTTACTTTAGCCCAAATTTCTATTATCTTATGTATTAGTGTTACTACCTCACCTTCTTAACTGACTTTTTTCCCCCCATCAGTGTTACTCCCCTCCAGTTCCTCTTTCTTACTACCACTAGAAGCCTGGGATTTAAATCCTGGATCCATCACACAGCAGCTGTGTGACTTTAGGCAGGTGAGTTATTTTCTGAACCTTAGAGTACCCATTAGTAAGTGGGGATAACACCACCTGCTTTAAATAGTTATGGTGAAGATTAAATTAAAGGGCATATGTATAGCATTTAGCCACATGACAGGCAAAGACTATTAGACACTGATTAATAGAAGGTGTTATTGTTATTTCTATTATTCCCCTACACAGGCATTTCCTTTCAAGCAAATAGGTGTCTTTCTTTTCCTAAACATTCCATGATCATTTTGATCTTCGTTCCCAAATTTTGTCTTTGTGCTATAATTTTTTGATTGTCCTTCACCCTTTCCCTTGCCTACTTAAATCCTAACCATCCTTTAGAATTCAGCACAAGCCCTGTTTCTTTCACTGGTGCTTTTCTGATAACTTTATTTCGTACTAATATGCTTTTTCTTTTAACCACTTTAATGCTTATTGAAAATATGACTCCTTAGTCATAATGCATTGTGACTTATCTATTTCAAAGTTTTTTATTTTCTCATTGTTCCCTATTGTGATGGTTAGGCTAATGTGTCAGCTCGGCCAGGTAATTGTGTCCAGGTGTTTGTTCCAGCAAGCACTGGGCTAATTGTAATACTAGAGCATTTATGGACATCCATCACCAGTGAGTTTACTGCGTGATGGCTGATTACATCTGCATCCATCAGGAAGATTACATCATCAGTGGGTGACGCTTTTATCCAATCAGTTGAATGCCTTAAAAGGGGAAGTGATTTCAACATTCAGAGAGAATTTCCCAGCTTGTTGTTGGACAGGCAACTTCTCCCAGAAACTCATCAAGGACCTTTCATTGGAGCCTCTGGTTTGCAGCCTGCCTGCGGAACCTGGACTTGTGCATCTCCACGGTCGCGTGAGAGACTCTTATAAAATCTCATATTATTGACAGATATCTCCTCTTGATTCTGTTTCCCAAGAGAACCCTGACTAATATACCTATATTTTCCCATTTTTTTCTGTTGGTTTCCTTAGCTTCTTTAACTAGATTGTATGATCATGGAAATGTCTTTTTGTCCCTTTTTATAATTAAAATGTGCATAGTAACTGCTTAGTAACCAATTATTGCAGATACATATAACTTTAACTACTGCTGACCAGTAATAGCTATTAAATTATATGTGTTAGACCTACATACCCTTCTGTTAATAATATATACCAAAGGCATTTGGTATTTGTGTGTTTGAAATATTAGCAAATATTATGTAAACATTCTGAAGTTTGAACTTTTAATGACTTCCTTCAAAGAGAGTGAGAATCAGTTATTGACTTAGTTTGAAATACTTTTAACTGCAATTAGCAGGAGAACTGATGCTGAAGACTTTAAACAAGTAAGGGTTTATTTTTCTCATATAACAAGAAGTCTGGAGCCAGCACTGTGCACCTAGTATAACTGCTTAAAATCGTTAGCAACCAGGACCTTCCTTTCTCCTCCACCATTTTGGCCTTCCTCTCTTCTCCACCATCTTCAGCATATTGCCTTGCATCATTATGTATCCTGCTCCATTCTTGTATGGTGATTGCTATACGTGCAAGTGTCAAGTCCACATTCTGGGCAGAAAAAAGTGGGGGTTGGAGGGTGGGGAGGCAAAGGGCCGAAAGGGGCATACCTGCCAGGTCTGCTTTTTTGAGGTTTTGTTTTTAATAGGGACAACGTAAACTTTTATGGAAGCCCTGCCAACAAATAGCTACTTACACCTCCTTGTGCAGAATAATGTCACATGGCATCCCTTCTCTGGAAGGTGGCTGAGATCAGGATGTAAATGAGGGTTGGGGCAGACAACAGTGTCCCACATGCAAATATTAAGCAACGGCTTAAATAGCTCTTTTCCCAACTGAGACCCAACTCTGAAAGTGCTCTCTACTATATATCTCCCAGAAAAATAACTTTTTAAGCTAATGAAACTACTAAGTTAACTTTCTGAAGAGAAATATGCCTTTTAAAAAGACTTAATTTTGAAAAGCTTTCACACTTACAGAAAAGTTACAAAAATAATCCAGACCACATACAGAGAGCTCCAGCATCACCCATCTCCCCAGAAACCCAGAGCCACCAATTTTAACATTTTGCCACATTTTCCTGTATCATTCTAGCTATCTGTCCATCATTCTATCAATCTATTTATCCACCTATATGTGTATATATCTATTTTTCGGTCCATTTTCTGTACACTTGAGTGTAGGCTGTATACAATATGTTCCTTGAACCCTTAATACTGCTATTATTATATTACCTCAGAACAAAGATATTGACATATGTATCCACCTTAAGTGCAGCTATCAAGTTCAAGAAATTTAACATTGATATAAAGCTTACAGTCTATATTCCATTTTCTTCATATGCCCCAATAATGTCTATTTTAGCCTTCTGTCCTTCTTTGTTAGAGCCCATCAAGGATCACGTTTTACCTTAAATTTTCATTTCTCTTTAGTTGCTCTTTTAGTGTGTGTGTGGGAGCATATACACAATATAAACTTTCCCATCTCAGGCATTCCCAGCCATACATTTCAGTGAGATCAGTCATATTCACTGTGTTGCAGTAGCCTCACCACCTTCCATTACTAAAACTTTCCCATCTCCCCTAACAGAAACCCTACACCCATTTTGCATTAACACCCTGTTCCCCCTGCTTTCCATCCCTGGTAACCGGTACTTTAACTTTTGTCCCTATGAGCTTACATATTATCAAATATTTCTTTGTAGCTGCCATGGGGCTTACATTTAACATCCTAAATCTCTAACAATCTCATATGCTTTAATACCATTTTAACTTCAATAGTGTATACAAACTATGTTCCTGTACCCCTTGTATGCTCCCACCTTTGTGTAGTTCTTGTTACAAATCATATGTTTATACATTGTGCATCCTTAACCACTGATTTATCATTATATTTTATGCATTTGCTTTTTAGATCATGCCTTTTAGATTATTTACTTTCTTTTTTTTTTTAGAAAGTAAAAAGTGGAGTTTCAAACCCAATATACAGTAGTACTGGCATTTATAATTGCCCATGTAATGACCCTTACCAGAGATCTTCATTTCTTCATGTGCTTCAGTCTATTGCCTATTGTCCTTTCCTTTCAATCATAAGAACTCTCTTTAGCATCTCTTGTGGAGCTGGTCTAGTAGTGGCAGTCTTATTGAGGTAGCTTTGTACCTGACATGTTTCTTCTCTCTTGAGGCTTTCAGAGTTCTCGCTTTATCTTTGGCATTTGCCAGTGTGATTATAACATGGTGCAGTGTGGGTCTATTTGTGTTTATCCTGTTTAGAGGTTGTTGAGAGTCTTGGATGTGTACATATAAGCCTTTCACTAAATTTGGGAAGTTCTCAGCTGTGATTTCTTTAAATATTCTCTCTGCTCCTTTCTCTCTCTCTCCTTCTGTGAATCCCGTAGTGCATATATTCGCACACTTGTGGTAGCCCACATGTTCCTCAGGCTCTGTTCACTTTTCTTCATTCAGCTATGCAGAGTAGATGATTTCAATTGCCTTCCTTCAGGTTCACTGACTCTTTCTTCTGCCTCCTCTAATCTGCTGTTGAACCCCTACAGGGAATTAAAATTTCTATCCCTGTGGTCTTCAGCTTTGTTTGTTACCTTTTCATAATTTCCATCTCTCTATTAATATTCTCCTTGTGTTCATCTTTCTCTTCCTGATATCTTTTAGTTCTCTGTCCAGATTTTCCTTTAGCTCTTTGAGCATATTTAGGACCATTTAAAAAAAGTCTTTGGTGTGTCCCAGGTCCGGTCCTCCTCATTGATGGTTTCTAATGATTTAATTTTCTCCTTTGCCAGGACCATCACTTCCAGTAAATTTTATATATGAAGCCTGGGACATTTTGACATTTTAATATGTTATCTTTAGAATTACATATTATAAATTATTATTTAGACTCTGAGAAATGTCTATTCCTTAAGCTTGTATCCAGCTTGTGTTAGGACAGAGCTTTCTTTGAATGCCAGGAGCTATTAACGAAAACAACAAAAAATAAATAAAGGAAAAAAACACCTTTCTCAGCCTTTGTAGATTGACCTGTGCAAGTGCTCTTTTTCAGGGCTTATCCATAGAAAGAGTTTTGAGAGTGACTCCAGGCCAAAGCATAGGGGCTTCCCTGATCCTTTCCGTGCATGGGTTTTGTCTTAGGTATGTGTGGTGATCCTAGGAATTCCCTCTCCTACATTTACATGGATAAAAATGTCCCCTCTTCCCTAGGAAATAGTTTCCTCATGGTTCTGGACATTCCAGTAGATGCTCCACAGCCAGCAATCTCTTATCCCATGCAGCACAACTTGACTGCTTGCCCACTGCATTCTGTAGGAGACTTCCATGAGCTGCCTTCTACACGCAGGACAAGTTCTGGGACACCGAATCCCTTAGGACACCACCAGACAGATTAGAACAGACATACCTGCTCCCAGTATGTACATGAGGCTTACACTCCTCCCTCCAGAGCTGGGACCATCTGGGACCTAGCTCCCTGCTGAGCTGGTGAGGGGTTGGCAAGGGGCCAGCCAGGGTGTCAGGAAGAGCCTACTTCTTTTAATTAGCCTTTTTCTTCATTCGTGCTCACACTGTTACTCTGGTCCTTTAATAGTTTGCTGGAGCTTTTAGAAAGATGTTTCTGGCAGTTCTTGCTCACTGTTCAAAGCTCTTTGAGGGGACAGAGACCTGAAGTTTCTCATTCTGTCATCTTGACGAGCTTGATGGGCAACCCCTGGTGTTAAGTCTTTTTTTTTTCCATTAATGATAGAGAATTAAAAAAAAAATCACTAGTGAATGTCTGATGTGTTGATGGATATGGTCAATTTGTAAGTATACTTTTTGAGAAGGATTCTGGTTCTTACTGGTTTTCCTTTTGTTGTCAAATGTGTAAACGAAAGATATTGCCATCTCATCTTTAGATTGAAGAACTACTCAGAATATAAATCCTTTTTTCTTTATTGCTGAAAGAAAAAAGAAAGAATAAGTTATCAGTTAGCATCTTAAAAGACACGATGGGGATGTATTTTCCCTTCTGTTCTGGTGTGTGCCCTTTAATTATTTTATTCCTCAAGCAAGAGCTCAGGCAACCCCAAATTAAAGCAATTCATGCTGTGCAGCACATGATGATTAAATCTTATCTGGCTGTTCTTGAGATGGACAGATAACAGTTGTTGCAGAAAACCTTTTGTAGTATCTGAAAAGACAACTGTCAAAAGGAATGCTGTAACTCCCTGTGTTACAAGATAAAGTGGAATTAGATAAGTCGAGGTCCTTTGCAGGTAGTGATCCCTTAAATAGTATTTGAAATGTGTGGACTGAACCGAAGTAGAGTGTCCTACGTGAAGTTTCGTTATCCATGGTAGCCTGTTGTAAATAACACAGTGTTGGGATGTATGTTTAGCCAATTTCGTGTTCTTTTGAAGCTGCTCTTTGGTAGCTTAAAATGCTTATTACCAGTAAACATTGTACATTAGCACGCAAGAGCCTAGAGAAAACACCACTTACCCTTTGGTAATGGACAAATAGATAATAGTGCAAGATGGGGAATTAATTATCTTTATGCAGATGTCACATCAGCCTGCACTAGAACATGATTATTTAGGCTTTGGAAAAAACGCTATCTTATTTTTATGAGGTTGCTGAACAGGCAGATAGCTGCTGAAGAATAAATTATTTGAATTAGTATTAATTCAGATCATCTAAGAATATGGTACACATTTTCAGCCAACCCCTCCCCCCTTTATTAAATTCAAGGAGGGCTGCAAAATGCTTCAGGCTTTTGAATTGGGAACTGTGGCAGAATGATTTGTTTCTTTTGTCCAGCTCTTTTCATGGGCAGTCTATTTGCATGTAGGCACTATTCAAGGTGCTGATCCTAAATTGTAATACCTTTTGACTCTGGCTGGAGAGAGCATTGTTTGCCTGTCCTACTGTGTTAGTGAACGCGTTATGGACTACATTTAAGAATTGTCATATAGAGATCTTTCTTGGTTTTAGAAATTCCTTTTAGTGATACAAAGAGCTTTTATAGCTATTAGAAAAAGGTATGGGGCTCTAGAGTTTTGGAATAACCAAGAATGCTTTGTGCGTTTAAAAAATATTTTTTCCTCATTTATTCAGTTATTTAACATTTGATTTTCATTTTGCATTTTTGTATTGAAACAACTAATAACATCTTTATCTGTCTGCCTAATAAAGCATATGCATTGAGGTAGGTACATGTCATTTCTGTCTCCTCTGGAATGCCAGGGCTCAGTTAATAGTAGCTATTTGGCATCATTCCAATAGTAGTTTGAATTGAACAGTTATTTATGGAACACTTATCATTTCCCAGCTTAATGTGTGTTAGGCCCTAGGGATACAAAAATGCTGATAGCTTTGTGAAGGGACATATGCAAGCATATATGCAATAGGTCCAGTGTTCTTTCCATTGTATCTCAATGTGCTGCATAATGAATTCTAGCTTTAAATTAGAACCAAACCAAAAAATTCCAAAGTTCCTATTCCCACTCCGAATTCTCATCTCCTGACTATTCAATCAAGCATGTATCCAGGTACTGCTGTGAAGGGTTTCGTAGATGTAATTGAAGTCCCAAATCAGTTGACTGTGATACTGAGATTATCCAATGGGTCTGATACAAACAAGTGAGCCTTTTTCAAGCAGGTGAAAGTTGTTTGTTTTTTCCCCACTTGGTGGTTGAAGAGGAAGTCAGAGAAATTAATAGCCTCTACTTTGCCATGCTGGTTTGAAGATAGAGAGTGAGAAGAAATGCTGAAGTCGGCTAGAAGCTAAGAGAGGCTCCTGGCTGACAGTCAGTAAGGAAATGGAGACACCAGTCTTACAGCAGCAAGGAAACAGAATTTGGCCAGCAATGTGAGTGAGCATAGAGAGTGGATTCTTCCCTAGAGCCCACACAAGCCTTGATTTTGGCTTGGTGATACGCTAAGCAGAGCTCGCTGTGCGCTTGTCTTCCTTTTTTGGAGGCACCGGGAACCAAACCTGGGACCTCCCATGTGGGAGGGAAGCGCCTAATCGCCTGAGCCAACTCTGTACCCTCCTTTGTTGTGTCTCACATTTTGGGAAGTGGATGTGTCTCAAGCAATTGAGCTCCCGCCTACCACATGGGAGGTTCCGGGTTTGGTTCCTGGTGCCTCCTAAAGAAAACGAGCAAGACAGCTGACGTGATGGGCTGGCGCAGTGAGCTGGTGCAACAAGATGACACAACCAGAGACACAAGGAGCTTTATTATTTTTTAACCTAAGAATCATAAAGCATGCCATTAAGTATGGTGGAACATGGCCATGACTAGTTTGTCGCCAGTGTAACAGCATTGATACATTCAGTGCAGTTAAACCCATTACCACGGTTTTCCAATGATGTTGCTGTGATTCAGAGGACCGTGGAGCTGCTCCCCCCACCCCCTCCATGTTCACATTTGGTATTTTATTTTCTCAGTGATAGCAACTATCTGAACCTCGAGGTAAGTTTGCTATTATTTCCAAATAGCATTTAGAGATAATTCTAATATAATAAATGAGATTTGGTGATTGTTCTGGGTAATATAAAAAGAAAATACTGGTGTCAAGTATTAAAACTAAATTTCCTATTTGTTTTTTAACTGAATTCTGACTGACCATAGTTTTTTTAAAAAAAAGATTAGAAGCCATTTGGAGCAATAGTGGTATGAATTATCCATCTCTTCAGGTGAGCGGTTAACAGAACATGAGCTTTGGAGGGAATCAAATCTTACTAGTGTGATGATGGCCAACTTACTGAACCTCTACAGACCTTGGTTTCTTTATTTGTAAAATGAATACTCAAATTAACTTTATACCTGTCACATAGTAGCTACTCAGAGTAACAAACTGAGTGAATTAAATGAAATTAGCTGTATAAACCTTGTACAAGTAAACCTGGTGCATGGTTTGTACTTAAAACTGATAATCATAGTTATTTTTAATGGTAGTTAAATAATGTGTTGAGGTTTGATGAATAGGGGTGGCTTCATGTGTTACTTGAACCCAAGAAATAGTATTCCTCAGTGTATCTCTTCCTTACCTTTTCATAGTAAACCTGTTGTAGGTCCTCTTTGATGGTAGCAGTAGGTCAGAGCGCATCTGCTAACAATAGGAGGAGGTGGAGTGGGTGGTTATCTGTTTTCTTAACCTTCTTTGCCTGCTCTGGGGACCAATTTAAATTTTTTTTAAGGGGGTACCAGGGATTGAACCCAGGACCTCATACATGGGAAGCAGGCTCTCAACCACTGAGCTACATCCGCTCCCCAATAAGAGTTGATTTTTTTTTTTGTTTATTTTTTAGGAGGTACCGGGGATTGAACCTGGGACCTCATACATGGGAATCAGGCACTGAACCACTTGAACTACATCCACTCCCCCCATTTATATTTTAACACAGAATCACTCTGGCTTCTCTTGAATGTGCCAGATTTTAAAAATTTGAACTTTTACTTTAGAAACTAATATTCATTCATTCATATTCACATAGTGAGAAAATGAAATCCTTGTCCTCTTAGTCTTACATTCTAGTGTCAGGGACAGAAGAAAAAAAATTTCTTTTAAACTTATCACAGTCTACCTGCTTGACTTCTTTTGCTCTAATCTAAAATTTTGGTCACAGCTTTTGCAGGTTTGTTGCTACTTTGGATAGTAGCTGAGCTCCTGATTACAAGGCCCAACCTAATGTCTGCCATGTCTTTTTGGTCCAGGTGTGCTCCTACTATCTTTATCTCTAACAGCCTTACTTGTTCTGTGTCCTCTTGGAACAGATAAAAGCAATAGCAAGGCTAGTTCAGGAAAGCAGATTAAGATTGTCCTAACAGATAGAAACCGCTTATTTTACATCAGTTTTTGAAGAAAGAAAAGGAAGTAGGTCTCACAGGAAAACATTCAGTAGCCAATTCAAATGTTTTGTGCAATGGCATTCCATGTACTTATTCGCAGTTTTTTTTTTCTTCCTTTAATCATATTTAATTCAACAAATTATGAAGTGCCTCCTAGGTTTTATATCCCTGAGCTCTAAAAGTTAAAACCATTTTTAAAACAAAGAATGATTGATTTTAAATTTTTAATATAATGCTGACCAAAGCAAACACATTTTTGCTAGAAACCAGCGTGCATGATAAAGAGGAAGGGAGTAGATGGCACTTGACATCTTTCTCTTAAATATTTTTGTGAGGTGACCTGAAATAGCATGGGGCTTGTCACTTCTTAAAGGAGAGAAAGGATCTTATTAGCAGTCTTCATTCCACTCTACCCACTGGTCACCTCCAGTGAATAGATTATACTAGAAATAATCATAATGGTAATATAATAATAGCTGATATATAGAGAGAGTTTATTCTTTAACCTAAGGCTAAGTGCTTTGCCTGAATTAGCTCATTTACCTTTCACAACAATCCTGTGAGATAATAATAGCTATCATCAATCCTATCAGATGATAACTACTATCAGTCCTCTGATTTTACTGCTACCACCTATCGAATGCATCCTCATTTCAGATACTGTGCTAAGTGCTTTATATGAATTATTTTTTTAATTCCTTACCACACCTTCTGAGGTATCATTGTCTCACCAGAATATATGCTCCGTGAGGGCACTGGCTGTTTTGTTTTGTTTTTTGTCTGTTTTCATTCTTTTCTTCTCAGCGGAATTTTCCGCACATAGTACAGTGCCTAGCTCATGGTAGATACTTAGTAAATAGTTAATGAATTAACAAATTCCCAGTTTTTGAATGAGGAACTGTCAAAGAAAGAGAAATGAAATAGCTTACCAAGGTCAAGTAGTGAAGCTGGGATTTGCACCCAGGCAAGTGTGATTTCAGAGCCTGTAGTCTTAACCCATGTGCTCTGAGCATGATTTTTTTGTTGTTGTTAACGAATTTCTGGGATAATGTTACATTCTGAGGCAGAGTGATAGATAAACATGGTTTTCTTAAATAAAGAATATAGAGCAAAGATATATTGAGCAATTTTGAAACTGTAGTAAATCATCTCTTAAGGGAAAAACTATGAGATTTAGAGGTGTCTAAAATTGAAGAAATCATGGATAATGTGAGTGTTGCTTGTTTATGGAGAAAATATGAATGTATATGAATATATTAACATATATATGAATGTATATGAATATTATAAATTTCTGTGATACATTCAGTAATTTTTTTCTTAGTCTTATAAATTGAACCTTTTAAAAATTTAAAATTGAAAGTATAGTTCAGCAAATTTTGCTAGTGTTTGCTATTTCATAAAATATATATAATTAAAGTTTGGATTTTCAAAATTTATTGACAGAGGCTCCCACTATTACTAATTCTTAATGATTTTCTCTTTTCTTCTTAGAAAAATATCAGCAATTAAAATAGGCATTATAAATACCTTTTACATACTTACTTAGGGTGCTTCCAGTTAAACAGCTTTATGTTAAAGGGTGAACCTTATGCCGAGGTATTTCAAAAAGGATTGTACCAATTTACACTGCCTCCAGAACACTGTGAACATGCACTTTCTTCTGATCAATATTATTGGCTATTACTTTTCAAAATTATTGCAGATTAGTAGGGGGAAATGACACTCCATTTTAATTTGCAAGCTGTGTTTTAGGTGATGTTAGGTATTTTTCTGAACAATTATTTATTAGATGCACCACTCTGATGACTGTCTGTTTTTATCCTTAGTTCATTCATCTATTGGGAACTTCAGTTTATTTTGCTCTCTAGTTGGTTGTGAAAATCTCATGGCTGGACTTCTCCTGAGGTATTCATATGTGAGCTGTGTTTATTCTTGAGGACATAAACTAGCAGCCAGCCAACCACTCTTTTGGTAAATTGATTTAGAGAACTCATAAAGACCAACCACTGCATCTGGCAAATTAAAATTTTTAATTAGGCATATAGAACTGTAACATCACTGCATACTCAGTAGATATGAGTAAACATCTTGGATGAAGGACTTTAAAAATAACAAATGCTATATTAAGGCACTATTTCATAGGAGTAATGAACTTCATAAAGTATAATCTAAGAGTTTTTGGGGATAATTTTAGAATTATATCAAGTCACAGTCACATCTCCTCTGTCTTCTTTCTCTCTCTACTCTCAGTTGTGCTGTGGAGTGATACAGCTTGCTTTGAAATCTTTCACATCAGGTGTCTCTGCCTTGCTTTCAATTAGGCACCTACCCACAGGTCACCTAGATTAGTTGTCCCTGCTGTCCTCGGGCTGCTACAGAGAATTTCTTTCTCTGGGTCTCTTTAAAATCTTTTCAAATGAATGCTATGCTCTTAAGCCAACAAGATAGAGGCATGTACTTTGTTGACCTCATGTCTTGTCTTTTCCACCGAAGGAGCATTTGGACAGATACCAGATATATGGGTGGTCCTGTAGGCTGCTCATCTTTTCTACTCATCAGTCTTGCCCTTTTGTACTCAGGAGCCACGTAGTTCTCTACAGATTAATGGTGTGAAGTTTATTTATTTATTTTAAGTAATAAAGAGGACATTAATCATTTATTTCTGCAGCTTGGTATTATCATGGTGGTTCACTAGCTAAAAACCAGATGTCTTTAAAAAAATTTTTTTTTTAATGAAATAAGGTTTTTGGTAAAAGCAAAACAACTGACCATGTGTAAACATTCTTTAAAAAGTTTCCTCATTTATGGTTTTGATGTGTGAAGGACTGAAGTTAAAAGTTAAAATACTATACCATTAAAAAATGTGCTTGTATCAGTTGTAACACATATACCACACTCATGCAAGGGATTAGTAATAGGGTGGTATATGGCAATCCAGTATTTTCTGCATGATTTTTTTCTGTAAACTCATGACTTCTCTACTTTTTTTTAAAAAAAGTAACCACTATGTTTTAATAACAACTGTTTATTACCAACTAGTTTCTCACATTGGCCAGGGTTTAAGGTTCTTGGGTGGATTCATAATTTTAACTGGGGAAAATTGATTAGGAAAATAGTTATTCACTTGTGTTTGCTGAGTTGGGAAGAATCCATCAAAAAAGAGAACTTCAAAAACTCATTTCTTTCAAAAAAGGCATGAAAAACTTTACATATAATTTCTAAAATTTGTATATCTCTCATAAGATAGCCAAAGGCATAATAAATTCTCTGGGAGGCCCATTGATTAGGGTGTAAAGTTGTTTAAATTTTCAAAGTTCTGGTAAAATGCATTTCTAGTTTTTGATGCAAAAGTTAATTGGTTTCAAGTGTCAGCCTGTGTCTTATGGCTATGAAAGTGATTGGCCCTCTGAAGAAAATAAGGGGAAAATTAAATTGTACTATATTAATTAGAAAAACTTGATGGAGGAAGCGGGTGTGGCTCAGTGGATAGAGCCCCCGTTTACCATATGGGAGGCCCGGGTTCACGTCCCGAGGCCTCCTTGTGAGGGCACGCCGGCCTGAGTGGTGCGGTGGGCTGATGCAGCAACCTCAAGGCAGGAAGCGGGTGTGGCGCAATGGATAGAGCACCCGTTTACCATATGAGAGGCCCCGGGTTCGCTTCCCAGCGCCTCAGAGAAGACACGCAGCGAATGGACAAAGCAGCACAAGCAGCAAGGGGGGGATAAATAAATAAAATAAATAAATCTTTAAAAAAAAAAGAAAAACTTGATGGAATTGGAGCTTTCATTGAGTGGATTCTTGAGGGAGTCATAGCAGGTTCTATTTTATCAGGTATTGGGACACTCTGGGATCCCACAGTCATGTCTCTGAAGAGACAAATGGAGATGTCACTAGAATCAGGGGCTTGAGTTTTGGGCTTTGGGAGTTCACCTGCTTTTATGAGAGGTACACCAAAGGCATGACATCTGCTCTAACATTTCCATTATTCTACCTTTTGTTTATCAGAAGTAAGTTGAGAGAAGATCAAGAAATTAAGGCATTTTTAGAGACTAATAATTAAGAGTATTTGCATCATTTTAATATAAGGACTTCTCCTTTCTTAGTGGTTCGAGAAACAAATATTCAGAGTTATTGATTTTTCTCACCAGTAGTTTAATTCACTGTTAGGAAAACTGTTATTAAATAAATAAATAAAAAGCTCATGTGGTTTTAGGGCTTAGAAACTTCATATTATAAGTAGACAGCCCTTAGTTAGCATCATAGATTGGCTCTGATAATTTATTTATGGAACAAAACTTTGTAAATTAAACATTTGAATTGTACTAGAAGTACTTTCTTTTTAAAAGTTCTTTAGCTATCAGTTCATGCAATAATGTGTCATTTTAGAATGTGAATAAGCACTCCTGAATTTACGTGTCCTGGAAATTTTTTTTATTTGATTTTCTCAAATTGCAGTACAACTGCACTCATCTCCTTATGAGCAGCAATGTTTGAGGATGGGTTAAATGAGCTATAGAAAGCTTCTTAGAAAGAGATGTTATGCAAGGTGTAATTATTTTCCAAGTGCTATCTGTAAGCATTCACAAATCAAAGCTCCCTTGAAATAGAGATTATAATCAAAGTTCATCTGTATACTATTGTTTTGGAGTGCCTGCCAACATTCCAACTTACAGTAGCTTTGAGGGAAAAGCTCTTCAGATTCATCAGTGTTGTAGGCAAATGTAATTTAAATTCTGACTACTGGGAACCTGGTTACAGAAGGAGGCAGTGGACAGGTAATTCAAGCTGCTCATTATATCTGACTCTGGAAGATGGGGGCTTAATCTTTCCATTGCACTGTGCCTCGGACACCTCTGATTAGAAAATTGGGTTGCCTTTCTCAGTTGACAGCCCTTTGTTTCTTGGTTCTTCTAAGATACAGAGCATTAACTGATAGTGGTGGATATTTGTTCGGTTCGTACCTCCCCAGCATCAATTCACCTTTTCTTCTCCTTACATATCTGGAACTCCCTCCTATATTCCCAATCTGTGTAGCACAGGAGGGGCTGCTCCCACCCCTCTGCTTGCCATAATAGATAAAGGACCCCGTCTCCTGCCCACAGTGATTAATCGATAGCCAAATAACCAAAATGGACAAATAAGATTCAATTCCAAGAATGTTTGTTGCAATTATTGGTAAGGTGACTAACTTTTTCCCCCTGGGATTCTCAGTAGTAAGCAAGATAGCTTGGTGTTGGTGGTAGATCTCTTGCTACCATCATTCCTGAGAAGAAGGCATAGCTCAGAGGTGGAGATGAAGAATCCTGAAAACATAGTCTGCATATCTGATCAGTTTATGTGAGCCAATGAACTCTCCATTTCTGTGTAAACCAATTTGAGTTGGTTCTGTCACTTGTAACTAGAATAGACCTGATTGACACACTATTAGTTTAATGTCGGTTCTGTCTTTATCCCCAAAGCTAACTTTAGCATATGTACCACTGATTTTTGTTTTTGGTCAAGTAATTTAATTTTTCTGCAAAAAAAAATAAACAACCCTTGCCCCTGATGCCCCTCCCATTTATAATGTTTTAAATTTTTCCCTGTGAAGGAACTTGAGGACTTTGAGGTATATGAAACACTTCTAAGGACAGAGGGGGATTAGCAGAGTAGCAGGGTTATTATGGTCTGTGTCAAAGAGCTGAAGGGAAAGCATACATTTTCTTTACAAAAGAAGAGCTTGGGTGTGTTTGGGAGCCATGATTCTGCCAATAAAGCTGCATGAAGGTTTTACCTTACTAATGTGGCCTCACTGCTTGGCAGGTATTACTGCTTCCAGATTTGGTCCCAGCATGGGACAAAGGAATATGCAGACCTCCCTCCTGCCTTTGAATAATTAATGTCAGCATAGTATCCTGAACAGTGATCGGATATAAACAAAGCAAGCAAATTGAGAACCTGGAGATATTTGGCTTTTGGGAATTATGTAGCAATAATCACCAACTCTGTTGAGTGTGGAGATGTGTCGATTTTTACAGCATTTTCCTTTGGCCTAGCTGAATTTACTTTTTTGGAGGGAATCCACCACATAGTAAAAGTGATGGCCCTGCTGGCTCTATACACAGATGGGCAGCTACCAATCCAAATATCACACTGCTACAGTAGGACTAGCCGGGATGACTCCAACTGAGCTCTTTGCCCTGAAGGCCTTTTTTTTCCTATGAAGAAAATTTGAATCAGTGAATTAGAGGTCATAATAAATATTATTACTGCTTTAGAAGTACTTGAAATCTCTTGTGTTTTTTAGTCCAGGTTCTTTTTCCTAAAGCAAAAACCCATTTTCCAGGAATCAAAAGAAAACATATGACAAACCCTAAATATCCTCACTTTTGACATGGCTTAGAGTGTGTAGATGGCCTTAACTTTTAATAGATATCTTCCTTTAAGGTTGAAAGTAAGTGGATCCTGTTTTAAACATAGTTAAAGAGCTTGCAGTTTAGGTAATTCCACTGGGAAACTTTTAGGAAGCAAATGAGAGCCTCCTCTAGCAATCTTTGGGACATACTTAGTGAAGTATTCCTTTATTATTTCTCGTTGTGTGCTTTTTCCATTTGGTTCTAGGCTGAAATAAATATTACTTCATTTGTGTAACTGCTTTCTCTTGCGATTTGCTTGTCAATAAAATCTCTTTAAATTATTTATTTAAATGTATTTGAGAGTTTACGAAGAGTTTTTCATATAAATTGCTTATCTTCCTAGCAATTTTGAGGGGCCAATAGTCTATTAATGTCCCTCTCAGTTCATTGAAGAGCAAGTTGTAGCTCTTTATACAGGTTAGAAAATGTGCTTACTGACATATAGCTAGAAAGTTTAGGAATCCCACTTGTACAATGCTTATCATCACATTTCCTGCAGTTATGAGGTTGTTCTTAAAAAAAATCATTAGATTTACTAATGATTTGTTAAATTATTAATTACTCAAACATCCCACTCTGCTTAATGCTATCATCTATCCTTTCTCTTTGGCAACTGTTGTTTAGTTTTTTGCTGTCTTCTGTGAACATCTCTGTCTTAGATTGCCAAAGGGCTGCCAATGCAAAGTACCAGAAATGGGTTGGCTTTTCTAATGGGAATTTTATTATGGAAAAATTTTACAGTTCCGAGGCTGTAAAAATGTCCAAATCAAGGCATCATCAGAGATGCTTTCTCACCAAAAGTCAGCTGCTGGCAGATCCTGGAGTCCTGCCACATGGTGAGGCACGATGGTGGAAATACTCATCTCTTTCTACTTTCTCCTTGAGCTCAGCTGTTGGTGATCAGGCATCTATCCTTGGGGTCTTGGAACTTCTCTGTCTTTCTGCAGCTGTAGGTGAACCTGGAGTCCTCTTTCTCACATGGCCAAGTCAAAATGGCAGAGCTCCCTTTTTCTCTCAGTGTGTTCTCAGTTTATATAAGACCCAGCAAAGAGGGCAGAGACCAATGTGAGTCACACCTCACTGGGTATTCCAATCAAAAGCAATCTAATCACATGATCTAATCAAGGCCCTAACACAATCTAATGCAATCAAAGGGCCTAACACCCACAGGAATGGATTAGGTAAAAAATAATCATTTCTGGGATTCACAAAATTCAAACTGTCCTAATATCAAAACCACATAGAAATGCAGTACAAAATGCACAATGAAACTGCACATCCTGTAAAGGATGCAGTATTCCACAAGTCATTGGAAGTGACTTAGTGAGATCAGAGATAACACACAAAACCAAAAAGACACTGTAGAATGGTAAGATTGAATCAGGCGATTATCACATGGATGATAACAAGAGAGGCCTTCAAAGGAGTATGATTGAAATATCAAAGGATTAGGTGAGACTCTTGGGAAGATCAAAACTGTTGATTATTTTGGCAGAAATTATGTTTTTTTAAGATTTTGCTGTAAGTTAAATGTAAAAGTAAGACTTTTTGTAGGGTGCTATTATCACTTTTAAAAATGCAAATTTTATATTTTTACGCTTGTAAAAGAAGATAAGAAATGTAAAATTTTGGTGTGTTTTTCCCAAATTGTCTATTTCTGCCTTTACCTGGGAGAACTACTATCCAGAATTTTGTGTCTACCATTCCTTTGCTTTTAAAAATATAATACACTTTATTTTTAGAGCAGTTTTTGGTTTATAGAAAAATTGCCCAAAATGTACTGAGTTCCCATACTAATACTCCTCCCCCCAACACACTTAGTTTCCCCTATTATTAACATCTTGCATTAGTGTGGTAAATGTGTTGCTATTTATGCATTAGTATTGAAACATTATTAGTAACTAGTTTCCATCAGGTTCACTCTTTGTGTTGCACAGTTCTGTGGGCTTTGAAAAATGTATAATGGCATGTACTCACCATTAGAATATCATACAGAATTTTTTCACTGACCTAAAAGTGACCTATGTTCCATCTATTCATCTACCCTCTTTCTCCATTGATCCTGTGGCCACAATTGATTTTTTTATTGTCTCCATAGTTTTGCCTTTTCTATAATGTCATAGAGTTGGGATGATATAGTAAGTAGCATTTTAGGTCTGGCCTCTTTTACTTTAGCAATATACATTTAAGGTTTCTCCATTCCCCCCTCCCCCACTAATTTAGTCTTTATTCCTGAGATAAATATCGGGGCCCATCTTACAATTAATCTTTCTTTCCTTTTTTTTTTTTTTTAATATCCCCATGTCTTTTTGTGGTTTGATAACTTATTTCTTTATATCGCTGAATAACATTCCATTGTTTGAATGTGCCACAGTTTGTCTATCCATCCTCCTATGGAAGGACATCTTGGTTGCTTCCAATTTTTGGCAATTATGAATAAAGCTACTGTAAACATTTATGTGCAGGTTTTCGTATGTACATAAGTTTTCAACTCCTTTGGACTAATACCTAGGAGCACAATTGCTGGATCTTATGGTACACCTATGTTTAGCTTTATAATAAAATGCCACACTGTCTTCCAAAGTGGTGGTACCATGTTGTTTTCCTACCAGCAATGAATGAGGGTTCCTGCAGCTCCACATTCCTGTTTTTCCACATCTTTGTCCACATTTGCTCTTGTTGATGTTTTCAATTTCAGCCATTCTAATAGGTGTATAGTGATATCTCATTGTTACTTTAATTTGCAATTCCCTAATGACATAGGATGTTGCACGTTTCTTCATATTCTTATTTACCATCTCTGTATCTTCTTTGGTGAGTTGCCTTTATAGTTCTTTTGTCCATTTTTTTTTTTTTTTGAAATTTGTTGTTTGTGTTTTCTTACTGAGTTTTGAGTTCTTTGTATATTTTGAATATGTCTTTTGTCAGATATGTGTTTTGCAAGTATTTTTTCCAGTCTGTTGCTTGTCTTTTCATTCTCTTAACAATGTCCTTCACAGAGCAGAAGTTTTTCATTTTAATGAAGTTTAACTTATCACTTTTTATTTCATGGATTGTGCTTTTGTGATTATATCCAAGAAGTCATTGCCAAACCCAAGGTCACATTGATTTTTCTCCTGTTACCTTCTAGATATTTCATAGTTTTGTATTTTACATTTAGGTCCATGATCTATTTTGAGTTAATTTTGTTAAAGATGTAAGGTCTGTATCTAGATTCATCTTTTGCATGTGACTGTCTAGTTGTTCCAACACCATTTTTTGAAAAGGGCCTCCTTCCTCCAATGAATTGCCTTTGTACCTTTGTCAAAAGATTGGTTGACTATAATTGTGTGTTTCTATTTCTGGGCTCTGTACTTTGTTTTATTGACCTATTAGTCAATTCTTTCACCAATACCGTACTGCACTGATCACTGTAGTCTTGATATTGTGTAATGTCAGTTCTCCAACTTTGTTCTTCTTCAAGGTTCGCTATTCTGTTTCTTTTGCCTTTCCATATAAATTTCAGAATCAGTTTGTTGATATGTGCAAAATAACTTGCTGGGGTTTTGATTGGGATTGCATTGAATTTATATATCAAGATGGGAAGAACTGACATCTTAATATTCCCCTGCCTTTTAAAATGAGTTTTACCATATATGCATGTATTCTCTGATTTGTCTGGTTTTGAGCTTGATAAAAATGGTATTGAATTGTAGAAAGCCTTACGTCATTTGCTTTTTTCAACTCAATATTATGTTTTAAAGATTCATCCATGTGTGACCTATACTTCTAGACTGTTCATTAATACTGCTATATAATATTCCACTATGTGTATGTAAATTGATGTAAGGCTTTGAAAAACAACTTGGCATAACTTGTAATGCTGTTTGTGCAGTTTTATTTCTAGGCATAGATCCTAGTCCTAAAATGATAAATTCAAATGATAAATTTTATAAAATTATCTATAACAGCATAATTGTACCATAGAAGTTTAGATGTATGACCTGTAAATAATACCATTCATCTGAAAATAAAGCTCTAGAATAATTATTTTTTATTCAAACCACTATTTAAAACCAAGCTATATTATCCCCTGTGGTAAGAATTGCTTTTAACAATGACAGAAACCCTAAAAATATCGTGAAGTAGATTCAGGTTAATGTAGATGTTGTTTGATGTAAAGATATTTTCCAGTATGAGATCCCCACTTAATAAACATTTAACATGAATGTGACGTGAGAAACACAAATCACCCTAATATATAAGGCATCGCTGTAGGAGGCAGTGTAGCTCTAAGAAAAGAATGCTGGAGTGGGTGTCATGAATTGGGATCTAGACAGGGCCCCATCTCTCAATTCTCATGTGGTCTTTATCTCTGAATATCATTTTCATCATTGGTTAAGTAGGGAGGACTTGCTTCTATGACTTTATATCAATTCAGTGAAATAGAATATGGGAAAGTTCTTTTCAGTTATGAAGTGTCACGCAAGGTAAAGTGTTATCATCACTGTTGTTTGAGAACCCAGCTTTATGAAGCAAATCCAGTCCTATATTTTTGAAGCATTTATAGTAAGAGGACATGTCTCAGTGCCCTTGGTTCATACTAAAATGGCTTTCTTTAAAGGGATGTATTGGGCCATGGCTAATATTCAAACTTACATAAGAGGACCAAGAATCTGTCATAAGAATTTGAAATAGTTTTTTCTTCTCCAAATAGCTTGTCTAATACTTATCCTAAAAGAGAGAGAAGTTTCTAATTGCAAATTTTGAACACTTCCTTTGTTCTTTTCTGGAAAAAGTCCCAAAAATGATACTAAAGCACTTTTATATGAAAAGGATACACTGTAAATTTGAGGTCTTGATTCCGTGGGGTCATTTAGTAGCTGTCTGATTTGACTAATATATAAGTGTTGAGTTCTAGGCCATGCCTTCTAGCAAAGTCCAGGATTTTATTGGTATCTATTTATTGATAAAGCACCAAAGTGATAACATTAGTAATAATAATTTAGAAGTCTGGGTTTAGTCTCTTATATTACAAAGAGCTGGATATGTAGAACTGAAAGAAGTAAATGATAGTTTTTCCAAGCTCTTGTAACAGCAGCCCTGCCTGTTTATAGAGAACTGCCAAAGCCTAGTTCATAAACTGTAAATAAATTGTAAATATCCATCTGAATTCCTCCTCAGATAGATTAATGTCCATGAGTTAATACCTGGGAGTTGGTGAATAAATTGATTTGGATAAATGTGAGCTTGTTTAAACTTTTGTTATTCTCTTAGGCTAAATGCAAACAATATTATTTCAACAAATTTTGGGTTACCTCAGAGTTTTACACAAATATGTCTAAAACCATTATCTTGTGAATTGTGGTGCTACTTTATTATTTTCTGTTTTTTTAATGCCATTTTCTTTTTCCCATTTTAAATTTTTTGGTTATTCAATATGTACTCTTACCTCTGTCCAAAATCGAGTCTCAGGATTAGAAAAATAAACTAATCATATAAATATGGGAAGTAAATAACTTGAATAAGGTAAATGGCTGGTATTCTTTTTATTTTTATTTTATTTCTTGGGGTTTTAAATTATTTTTTACCATTAAGATTTTAATGAAGAAGGAAATGAAAATCATTTTGAAAAATTAAAAGTTTCCATTTTTTTTTTGAATAAAGATTTAGTGTACAAGTACACCCCAAAGCCACCAGAAAAATAGCTTTGCCCTGTCATCTCCCTAAGAAAGCACTGCAGTTACTCAGATTAGGCAAAGAAAAAGCAATCCTCTGCGAATATTCTCGCTGTCCTGATTTTGTGATAATCAGGGTAGGCTAAACATTTGCTATATTAAAAACCATGCATGTGTTCCCAGACTGAGTTTTTCTCCCTAGGTCTGGTTTTTAGAATGCTGGTGATAAACTAAGCCTGATTTATTATATGACCATCCTGTATGGGAAAAGACTGTAACTTTGGGTATCTTTGGTCAACCTTAAGAGATATAGCAGGGGGACAGATGTGGCTCAAATGGTTGGGCGTCTGTCTCCCATATGTCTTCCATAGGGTTCGATCCCTGACACCTCCCAGTAAAAATTAAAAAAATAAAAATATAGAGGCGCGTGGGTGCCCCATCAGGCCCGTAAGCAGATGAACCCCCCAGGCCCCATGCATCGGTGTGCTGCCAGGCCCCACGAGTCGGTGAGCCCCCCAGGCCTCATGTGCGGGTGCACCATCAGGCTCCTCAAGCCATGCAGCAAGATGATGGCATAACAGGAGAGTGACACAAGGGAGAGCCAAGACGAGACGCACCGAAAAACCAGGAACTAAGGTGGCGCAGGCAGTAGGCCGCCTCTCTCCCACATCGGAGGTTCCGAGGATCGAATCCCAGTGAAGACAGGAGGAGAAGGATGAGAAGAGAGGGCAGGAAACAGACAGAGAGTTGCCCAGTGAATGAACACAGAAACAGCAAAAGCGCAGGGATGGGGGGGTGGGGGAGTGGTAAAAATGGATAAAAGTAAATAAATAAATCCTTAAAAAAAAGCATAGGGGAGAAAGATATGGACTATAGTTAGTAGTAATACTTTGATGATGCTCTTTCATAATTTGTTAACAAATGTTTCACAACAATGCAAAGTGTTTGTGGTGGGGTATGGGGTAAATATATGGGAGCCCTGTATGATGTTATGCTTGTTTGTTTTGTAAGTTTACAGTGTTTAGTGAACACTTATTGTTTATGTATGTTCATGTATGAATGATATACTTGAATAAATTGTTAAAAAAAAAAAGCAATCCTCTGAATTCTAGGCTTCACAAAGGACCACATATTATACTATGTACATCGATTTGATGTGCAAGTGTGCAGTAAATATGTATACATACGTTCCAATCTGCTTTACATCATTCTAGAGTATTCAGAGTAGGTCAAGCTGGGATTTAGAAATGTGAAAAGGCCATAACAGTGAAAAGGAGAATAAAGGATATAATGGGTTTTAGACCAGTAGAATAATAATGCTTAACTAGATAATTATTTTAATTTGGGAGCAAACTAAAGAAAGTGTTTTGAAATAAATGTTACTGTAAGGGATTCTTACTGCAATACTTGTTAGATGTTAACTGGTTTTTGATAAGAACGCTGATCTAAAATATATGTAGTAACTGTCCTGGAATTCCTCTAAATGGCCAGTTAAAGATATCTAATATGGTTAAGCCATTCAAGAACTGTGCTGCTATGCCTCTTCAAAGACAATGCACTTACTACCTACTTCTCTTAAGTGGCTGCATCTGTTGGTCATGGTCCCAAGAAGTATAAAAGAGAATATAAGTAGCTGATGATTTCACAGAAGAAATGGGGATATCAGAAGCTTTGTGATCATCAAACTTAAACCACCACTGTCTTGCTACAATTTTAGAATAGACAGGGCAGTGCTCTCCATCCAGCCCACCATAGTGATTTGAAACAGAAAACAAGTTATATTTTTTCAGATTGTTCTTTGGACTGATAATGTACTGCAACAAGTCAGGATTTTCTAATGGGAAGTCCACAGAGGTCTGTAATTTTTGCATCCACTTTCCATGATAGGAAAAATGTTTCAGATGCACTAAAAGTACAGGTGGCAACTTCCAAATTTCTGTCTTTTTTAGCGAATCCCGTCGAGCTCTGCAATGACTGCAGTAAAATCTGTGGTTACCTGTGTATTTTTCTTTTTCGGAAAATAATCTAAGGCAATCCTGTAATGTACATTTACTTGCCAATGCTAGTGATAGAGACTAATATATAACAGCCTCAAATGTCCTAGACTTTTTGTGACATATGAGGCACTATGCTGTGGATTTAAATTGACTGTGAAAAAGTACAATAATAGATTCATTGAGCTGCTTGTGTTTCTGCCAAGCATGTTCTGTCACTTTAAAGTCATCAAGATGATCATTATTTTCTTCTTTATGTCTCTTCCAGTTATCAGGTTTATTTAGATATTCATGGAGACCATCCATTAGGGACAGAAGCAGATTTTGTGAATATTGCTGTCTATATCCTGCAAATTGGTCATTGATCTTCCCAAGTGATTTTAAAGTCTTTGGGATTGATATACCTATACTGTCCTGCCCATAGGGCTTTCATAGTTATACCAAATTCTTCCACCACTTCTCCTTTATTCCCCAACAAATTTGACCTATTAATATCCTGATAACAGTTTCGGTTGAAATAATCTGCCAAATGTGGAGCATTAAATAGGCACTGCAGTACTGAGTTCATGTAACAAGTATTTCTTAAATTACAAAGCCCGTTGAGAGCTGGTCCAGATCCTCCAAAAACAGGATTGAGGCTCCAAATCTGAGGAGAAAGCCTTGAGATTTTGGCTTTAGGGTAGCACATTGGCTTGTTTTCCCAATTATCTGCTGGAGTTACTGTTGGCTCCCTCTTCTCTACCTCTTGAACAGCCTGGGTTATGTCTGAGGAGGAGTAGGAGTGCTTCAGTTTGGAAGTTTCACTATCCCGCTCAGCAGGAATCTGTGGCTTAACTTTATGGTTGGAGGAGTAGAAGGAGGTACAGATGAGGGAGCCATTTCCAGTAGAGACATATGAACAGTATTGGTGGGTGAATGATACTAACGAAAGGCTCCAGTGATTGGGTTAAGAAACTTGGCCCATTCTGAAGGCAGTCCTGGTACAGTCCTCCCCATTTCTCCACTTCATGCTCTTGAGCTTTATTTCTTTCAGTATCCTCTGTATTCTCTCTAAAAGTTCCTGTCTTTAAAATTCCACTTTCTGGATGTCCTTTAATTTTAACAGGTTCACCTGAACTTGGATCTCCTGTCACAGATGCAGGGGGCACATCTCCTGTTGACCTCTTCTGCACTCCTGGTGTTGGACACCTTCTCCCCCATCTTCCAGATCTCTTGGCATCGGTAGTTTCATGTTCACTTTCACTTTGTCTTTTTACTCCTGTTGTTTCTTTGCCCCTCTTTGCTGAAGATTCTTTATCTTCTTTGCCGGCCTGATCACTTTCTCTTTTCTCCATTTCTTCTTTTGCTTTTTGTTGCTTCTCTGAGATTTCATTTTCATCTGCTTCCTGTTTCTTTCTGGCTTTTTGTTCTTGTTCCTACCTCCTCAGTTTCTCTTTCTGTTCCTCTAGTTACCTTTCCCCAAGTTTTTTTTCTTGTTTGTTTTTCTCCCTTAGAAGAGCAGTTTCTGCATGAATACGAGCCTTTTCATCATCTGTTAACATGGTAGCTGCTGGGGCAAATACTAACTTTGTGAAACGATCAGGAATGACTTCTCCCTCCTGAGGAGACTGCTGCTCGTGGTCTGTACTTTCAGAATTTATTCTATGATCTTCGGGCAATTTGACTGCTGGTTTTTTAGTACGATCAATCAGTGGAACATTCTTTTTGATAGGCACTGGCTGAATTATATGTGAAACATCAGATTTAGCAGCAGCAGGTGGTTCAACTGGAGTTGATATATTAAGTGGTCTTCTATGCTCCTACTGATCATTTATCAATTCCATATTTTCATCCACTTCTAGAGGAGAAGGCTGTCTCTGGGCAGCAAGTTTAGAAGCAATCAGAAAAGCGGATGAGCTGGGCTGGCTTCTGCCAGGATAGTGAAGGGCTAATTCCTCACGGGGTTGGTGGGAGATGGACCTTTGGCGAGGAGGCTGGTATTACTGAAGTGCTCTCGGTGCCATGGAAAAGCTATGTTTGGTGAAATAAACTGTCCATTGTGAAAATGGAAAAGTAAAGATTATTCATCATGCCTGCTGTGGCTTCAGTTTCTAAAGAATTCTACTTCTGTTCTTCATGAAAAGACCTCAGTAAGAAGACAGAAGTCAAATCAGAGATCATAAGCACTAAGAGCTACGTGCAGAGGGCCCTGAAGATCTTCAAGGCAGCAGAAGAAAGCAGATGACATCACGATGAGGACAGGGCCTCTGTCCTATATATGAAAGATGTGACTGTTTATAATCTTATCAAAAGAAGGCTTGATTTCAAGCAACAGCAGGACTACTTTCTTTCAATGCTTGGACCTGCAGACATAAAAAAAGCTGTTGAAGAAGCCGAAAGACTCTCTGAAAGTCTTAAACTCAGATAAGAAGAAGCTGAAGTTTGGAAAAAGCTTGAAGAAAAGGACAGACAGGAGGCAGAGCAGCTGCAACAACAGAAAGGGCAGGAAGAGAGGATGGTGGCCTGTCGGCCAAAGGTTCTTTGGAGAATGTGTTGGATTCCAAAGACAAAGCCCAAAAGATCAATGGTGAAATAAGTTTAAAAAAAAAAGAGACAATAGAGAAGCAATCATAGGAAATGAACTATTTACAATGATGATGGGTAAAAACATCAGCTTGATTATAATGGATGCTCGAAGAATGCAGGATTATCAAGATTCCGGTATTTCAAAATCTCTGTGTTCCCGAAGAAGCCATCAGTTCAGGAATCGCTGCTAGTTGGATTGAAGCAAATCTCCCAGATGATTCTAAAGGCATGTGGAAGAAGAGGGGGGATGTGGATTATGTGGTATTCTTGACTGGTTTATTTCTTCAAAAGATTTACAGCTTGGAACAACTCTATGGCGTCTGAAAGGTGTACTTTTCAAGTGGGAAAGTAAAACTGTCCTGTTCAACAAGCCTTTGGTTTTAGAGAGAGGCTATGAAAACTGGCTTCTTTGCTATCCCCAATTTACAACCAATGCTAAAGTAACTCTATCCACACGAGGCAAGAATGAAGAGGTGTTTATCTTATTAGATTTTACTTATCCTTTACTGAAAGAATCAGTTCCTTCTAAACCTGCTGCCCAGATACAGCCTTCTACAGAAGTGGATAAATTTTTATTTTAAAGTATGTTGTCAGCACTTTTCAGAAGCTTTCATTTAGTTGACTCTCTAAGTAGACATTTGTGGTTGAGCATCTTCCTTTCAAGTTTTTGGTTATTTGACCATATATTTCTATTTAGAGTCAAATTTCTAAAACCAGAAAATGAATAAATATTCTCGGATTTTCATTTAAAGAATGTGTTTTCTTAGCTGTAGGAGAATATGAAATCATCTACTAAATTATGCCTTACTATGCCTTGGCTTGCACTGTACACAAGGTTTTTTTCGAGAGCCTTCAATGGCAAATTGGTAGTTAGAAGCTAAGCATTCACCTACAAGAAAGGAACATTCTAGCTTGAGGCTGTAATGGAGTGAGCAGGAAGGATCATGAGGTTTTGTCTCAGATAAGTTTAGTTTTTATCATTGCTGCTTAGCAGCAGTGTGATCTTGAACAAGTTCCTTAACTTCTCTGAATCACCATTTTCTGTCTTTTGAAAGAAAAAGATAACCTTTTCATTGTAATGAGTGTTAAAGGAGATACTGCTGTAATGGGCTTATTTTGCCTGGCATGTTATCATGTTCCATAGGGGTTTGTTGTTAAGAGGCAAGAGGCAGATCAGGCAGGAGAATTTCCAGAGCAGTGAAGATTGGGATGAGAATGGTGTCAGTGAGATTGGAGATAGCTAATTAGAGAGACCCATGTAACCCAAGCCTTTGAGATACAAATAAGTTTTAGTTTGACCTCCTATTCCACATGTGGTATAATTCTCTGTAATCTCACTATCTGCAGAGATTCTTAGAAGACAACTTTTTTCCTAGCCATCACTGACTGTAAGATTCTGCTTTTGTGGAATTCTTGGTCTCTGTTAAATATTGTATATCCTGCTTGTTATGTCACTTTTCCACCCTCTGGAACCCTGCTTGGCTGAAGTGAAGAGCTGCATTGATGCCAATGTACCTAGACTTTGATGAAGGTTTGAGGTAAGCAAGAGGTTTGTAGTGTGACACAGCAACAGCTTAAAACCAGACCCTTAGAAATCTCAATCTTTAAAAGCCCCTCAGCTATTACTGCTCTGGAAAATGTTTTTTTGGCCATTTATCTCTAGTCAGGGACCAGCTTTCTGCCACGTTGTTGGGCATCCTCTCCCTCTTTTTTAACTCACTCCTTCCCATTCCCCCAAATCCTTGTGTAGTTCTAATTCAGAGCTATTTAAGTGTCTTGTCCCAGAGCATTCCGGTGTTTATGACGACCTTAACAGCAGACAGAGCCCCATACATTTCTCTTCCTGAGGGGAGTACTGTGGTCACTTTAACCTCTTTCCCCCTCCCTGTTAATTTAGGCTTCACTTCCTTTGATAAGACTTGATCAAAAAGAGAGTCAACAATGAGTCCAGGATTTCTGGACTGGAAGACTAGAAGAATAGTATTGTGTCCAGTGAAAATGGGCTAATTGGTGAAAGAAGCTGACATATGGGAATATAATAGACCATTCAGGAACTCTGCCATATTCAATATTTTCATTGGGCTAGATTTAGCATAATTATCTTAATACCTGGGTTAAAAATTGCAACTGCATAAGGGGAGATAGCAGCAAAATCTATTCACTGTTAATTGCAGTTCCTCTAAGGAGGAGGAAATGAAGTACACGAACAGAATCAAAACAATGTCATGGGTAATCAGTCACTGGGCAGATGTTTGTCAGTTTTTCAGGGCTTCCGGAACGATCATCACCGGGGAGACACTGAGTCAACACCATCTTCTTTCTTTGGGGTATTTTAGTTGATGAAAAACAGGAAACTGGGAGACACACAGAATTTAGTTCATTGGGATTCTCCCAGGAAAGGTAGAGTGTAGTCACAGATGAGAGTACACATTTGTTATGATGTTCTCTAGAAAGCTGAAGGTAAAAAGTGTGCAGCCTGAAGGGCGAGGGAAGGGGCCAGCTAAAACCTAAAGCCTTCTCATCCCTGCGATGTTGAAAATATGCCAAAAGCTGGGGCATTTTAAGCTTCAGCTTTGAAAACCTTCACACAGAGAAACTTCCAAGCCTTTATGAGCCAAAGCAGCAAGAGTTGTTAAAATCTAAAGCTGTCACACACTTCCAGGCCAGCAAAGTCTGGGCCAAGACCTGAAGCTGTTTTACATTGGCTTTAAGTAGGTCTTTCCCAAAGAAGCCTTGATTAGTGAGAGCTGGATGTTGTTGAAACTCACCAAGTTCTTGAACATTTTTAAGGGTTTTCAATTTAAAATATTGTTCAATAATCTTTTTTTTTTTTTTTTTTTTGAGTTCTCTTTTACTAAATACCTTCTTTATTTTTTTGAGAAAGCTTTTGGGACCCAAAAATTAGGGATGCAAAAATGATGAACATGATGACAGGGTACCTGTTTTTAGGGAGCCTCCTCTAGCCTACTTGGGGGAAGGAGAGAAGTAAAGAGCATGTAACATACTGTCTGACATATTTAATACCTATTTATGGAATGAATAAGTACTGTGATATGGGGTAATAATTTTCCTATAAGTAAATGAAAATTGCACCTAAGGATAAAACCAACTTAAGTATAGTATAATATATTAATATAGTGCTAGAATCTTTTTGCAAGTAGATTATTTTTATATATGTATTCATGAGTGAGATTGGATCATGATTTGAGTTTTTAAAACTATTTGTCAGGATTATACTAGCATCATAAAATGACTTGGGATGCTTTTATATTCTCTGAAACATTTTATATGGCAGGGATATCTGTCCCTTGGGTTTTATGAATTTATTTATGTAACCAGTTGGCCTGGTTGTCTTTAGAAGATATTTCATTGATAACTTTTTATTGCCTTTGTGGCTATTGATCTGTTCAGTTTTTTTTTTTTTTTTTTTTTTTTTTTTTTTTTTTTTTTTAAAGGAGCTTTAGATTACATACATGTTACATCAAAAATATAGGGGATCTCCATACACCCCACCTCCTCCCCCTCCCACACTTTCCCCCATTAACAACATCTTTCATTAGTGTGGTACGTTTGTTACAATTGATGAACATATGTTGAAGCATTGCTACTAACCATGGTCTTTGGTTTATATTATGTTTTACACTTTGAATGCACAAATTTATAGGTTTGACAAAATGTTTAATGGCTGGTGTCCATCATTGTAATATCATGCAGAATGATTCCGAATACTCAGAAATGCCCCATATTATACCTATTGGTCCCTCTTCCTCCCTCAGAACCTCTCGTAACCACTGTCTTTATATCAATATTACAAGTTCTTCTGTTACTAGAATAATAAAGTCTACTTTGGTCCATAGTTGCATTCCGCCCCTTATGTTTGTTCATTGAACAATCTTGAAGTTTTGGGCATGGTGATGCCCACTCTGCTTCCAGTTGAGACGGGGCTTAGGTCCCAAGGGCAGATGGATGGAACTTTCTTGCTTGCAGCTGAAGATAACTTTCTGCTTCTTGGGTTGGACGTTGTCCATCATCATCCTTTTGTTAGCTGTCCTGGGTGAGTCTGATTAACTGGAGAGTAGGTGTTGGCTCCAACTCTGCTGAGATTCATATGAACAGCATATGAACAGCTGGAAGATTTAAGTCTCTATGACATATATTTAATGGGTTTAGTGCTAATTATAGGTTCAAATAAATGGGGCAGAAGAACCATGTGTAGGAAAATTATAAATGAGTCTAACTCTGATACATTGGGGGATATAGGTTATCATATATTCCAAGGTAAGGCCCACTGATGGGTGCCAATTTCCTGGGGTTGTCTGCCCTACCTATAGCATCCTGATGTCTCTAGAGCCCCCAGGAGCACCCTATTTGAGGCACTGTTTACTGTGGCAGACAGTGAGATCCTCCTGAGATATGCATAAGTGTAACCTCTGGAATGACCTCCCTACTCACTTTGAAATCTCTTAGCCATAAAACATTTGCATTTAATATTTCCCCCTTTGGGTCTAGGTCTTTCTCCAAATGCTTCATTAGTTGGTGCTTGGTATTAATCCCTCAGTGCCATGGAGGCTCATCTCTGCGAGTCATGTCCCAAGTCAGAGGGAAAGCAGTGAATTTATATGCTGTGTTTGGCTTAGAGAGAGACCACATTTAAGCAACAAAGAGACCATCAGGAGTTAGCTCTTAGGCAATATATATTACCAGGCTAGGTTTCAACTTCACAAGAACAAGGTTCATAAGTACAAGCTTCAATATCAAGGGTCTGGTGCATTGGTCTGCCCTCTTTTGCTAGGCATTGCCCATGTACTCTAGAGATTCTCTCCACTCTATGAGAAAATGTAGCAGGACTCACCAGGATGGGAATTCCCACTGAGACAATACCCCATGACCACATGAACATGCTCACACT
>JAQZBX010012676.1:0-40865 GCA_029593785.1 Cabassous unicinctus | reverse complement strand
CCCTCAGGGCCAGTGCATCCTCACCTGGAGGCAAATTGGGGCAGGCGACCACTGCCGCCCCACGCTGTGACCAGAGGGAGAGGGCAGCTCACAGCAGCTGGACTGGCCCCCACTAGGCTGGGGTACGTACGGGCACTGGGGACACCGAGCCCACCCCAACCGAGCTGGCCTCTCCCCCTCCTCCAGCTCTCCCCAGGCTCTGAGGAGGACGAGGCCCACGAGGGCTGCAGCCGAGAGAACCTGGGCCGGATCCAGTTCAGCGTCGGCTACAACTTCCAGGAGTCCACGCTAACCGTGAAGATCATGAAGGCCCAGGAGCTGCCGGCCAAGGACTTCAGCGGCACCAGCGACCCCTTTGTCAAGATCTACCTGCTGCCAGACAAGAAGCACAAGCTGGAGACCAAGGTGAAGCGGAAGAACCTGAATCCCCACTGGAACGAGACCTTCCTCTTTGAAGGTGAGAGGGGGGCCGCCCTCCCCGCCTAACCACACACGTGTTTGTATGTGACCACACGCACAAGCCGTAGTGCGGACACCTGCAGGCACACAAATGCACAAACACAAATGCACACACATGCATGCACATAACGCGTGCACACCTGTGTGCTTGCATATGTGCAAATCCACACACGCACTTGCACCCGCCCACATAGGCAGACGTCTTGGCCCAGTTGACCTGCTGTGTTTTGTATCTAGCTGGGATCAGGCCACAGGGGCTGGCATCACAGCCAGAGGCTGGGGAGTTTTAGCCCAGACAGAGAACTCATCCTGACCAGGGCAGCGGGGGAGGGTGGCACCCACAGGATGCAGAGGTGGAACGCCCAGTGAGCCATTAGGTGCACAGGCTGTGGCCCACCCAGACCTCTCTGTGCCTTGGTTTCCTCCTCTGTAAAATAGAGATGATAATATTGAGAAATAAACAAACTAGTAAATGGTAAGCCCAGAACAGTGCCTGACACCCAGAAAATGCTTTCCACCACTTTGCTAAGCTGTTGCTGTTCTCTGCTGCCTGCATGGGACAGGCCCCTCCAGAGGCACGGGAAGGGCTCTGGTCCTTTTTTGAAAGCCCGGTCTTTGTCTCTTATCTCTGAGGATTCAAGGTAACCAGGAAGCTGGGTGGGTGATCAGGGAGCCATTTCCCAGCCCAGCTCAGAGTGAAATGACAGGTCTGTCTCTCCGGGCCCTTTGGGTGCCTGGGCCCCACCCTTCCTTTAACCCTTTCCCAACAGTTGCTTTAACCAGTGAGAATAAATCCCGATGGCTCTAACCCTCAGTGTACACACCAGAGAAGCTTCCCCATCTGGTGTCTCAGACACTCAGCACCCCACCTGCTCTCCAAGGTGACAGCCATTGGGGGTGAACTAGTGGGTGCTTCTGGGTTTCTGGACCCCCTCCTCCCCAAGTCAGAATGGAGGCCAGTTTAGAGGTGGTTCCACCAGCAAGAGGCTCCAAGGCGTATGTAATCAGCTGGCGAGGCGAGGTTTGTGGGCAGAGTCCCAGTCCACCAGTTGCCTCTGCAAACATTTACCCAGCAGCAGCTATGGGCTGGGCAAAGACTGCATTGGGCAGTGGGAGTGCAGTAAAGAATAAGGCACCCTTATGGCCCTCCAGGTGTTCTTGATCTACACAAGCCATGTAAATAAAATAAACTGTGCACAGCATGACAGGTGCTGCAGGAACCCAGCATAAGCTCCTCTTGTGGTACTGAAGAGCATTTCCCAGAAGAAGGGCCATTCAAGATGGGTTCTTGATGGATGAGTAGGAGTTTGCCAGATAGAGGCTGCTTCCTCTGTCATCCCAAGCAGCCTTGTCCTAATGCATTTCACCTAAATACCTGCCAAAGGTCTCCTGGGCAAGGCCCTGGGGGACTCTGAGATGAACAAGACACATCCCCCCTCAAAACAAGGAAGGGGACCTTGAAGAAATTCAGATGCTGGAGAGTTGGGGGAAATTCAGATTCTGCTCCTGTCAGGTGAGCTCCTGGTGCTCCTAGCATCTCCAGGCTGAAGGTGCTGGAATCCTCCAGAGCCCTTCCCCTCCCTTCTCTTCTCCACCAGTTAGAATGGTGCATGCCTGCCTCCTTCCTGTCCACACTCCCTCCAGACTGGCCTGTGCCCCCTGCACCTCCCAGGCCCACCCTGCATAACCCACCCCACCTGACAAAGCCTCCCAAAGTTGAGTGACTCCCTGGCTTCAGGCCTTACACCGGCCCCCTATGGCTTTTCCATCCCATCCAGCCTCCTTCCTCTGGCTTTCCTTTGGCACACCGCTGCTGTTCCAGCAGGCCACTTCCCTGGCGTTTCGTTCCATGATTTATTCACTTAACAAACATCTCTGGGGTGCCTACTACATGCCAGAGACTGGGTCAGATGCTGGGATCGGTGGTTGATGATCGAGAGCGCTCCTGGAAATCCTAGCCTAGCGGGAGAGACAGTATGCTCGAGGAAGCAGGCAGCTAAGTCTGTATCATAGCTCAGATACGTGCTGCAAAGGGAAAGCACTAAAAGCATGCAGTGGGGGTCCCAGTGCCATCTGGGGTGTCAAGGAAGAAAGCCGAGACCTGGAGGATGGGAATAAGCCAGGAGGGGAGGGAGGCATGGTGGGTGGCCAGCCTGGGCCAAACCCCGAGGCAGGAAAAGTTGAATGTCAAAGGGCCAGAGAGGATGCCGAGTGGCTGGAGCCCAGCCATTGAGTGGCCAAACCGGCACCAGGACACGTGGGGAGAGGACAGCAGGGCTGAATTGTGAGAGGATATGAAGCCAAGACAGGGTGCACGGCTTTTATTCTAAGTGCACTGGGAAACCATTGAAAGGCTCTAAGCAGGAGAGGATCAAAATGCACTTTCTATTTTTAAAAAATCACTCTGGTGGTTGTATTGAGAATGGACTCTAGGAGAAAAGCGTGGAAGCAGGGAGCATGGTTAAGACGCTATTGCAACTGTCCAGGCAAGAGGAGCTGGTGGTTTAGGGGAGGGAGGTAGCAGTGGAGATGGGGACAGCTGCAGGGTCTGTTTAGGAGAAAGAACCGAGAGGACCAGCTGATGCGTTGGAAGGAGGCCGGGGAGGAAGGGAGTCATGGGACTTGTGTCTGCCTTTGCCATTTCCCTCTCCTGGATGCTTCCCCTAAAACCTCATGTTCCCATGGCCTTAGACAGAGCCGCTTGTCCAGGACAATTGGGCATAGCTGCCCAGAGAGCAAGGGGGCTGCTTCCCAACTGCCGAGGTGGACATGTGATGAGTGAATGAATGAATGAATGAAATGTAGTTTGAGTCCATTTCTGCTCTTTATTAGCTATGAGACTTTGGCCCATCTGTGCCTCAGTTCCCTCATCTGTAAAATGGACAAGATAAAAACATCCACCTCGGAGAATTGTTGAGAAAGACAAAGGAGACTGACCACTCTTGCTAACTCTCCAGTGCTCGTTGCGGCCCTTCTGCGCCTGGGTGGGGATGGCGAGCTGTCCTACCCGGGGCCTAGCCCTTCCTGGGTGACCCCCGCCCCGCTCTTCACCTGCGCTTGTCTGCCCCCCAGGTTTTCCCTACGAGAAGGTGGTGCAGAGGGTGCTCTACCTCCAGGTCCTGGACTACGACCGCTTCAGCCGCAACGACCCCATTGGGGAGGTGTCCATCCCCCTCAACAAGGTGGACCTGACCCAGATGCAGACCTTCTGGAAGGATCTGAAGCCATGCAGCGATGGGAGTGTAAGGCCCCACCTGGCAGCCTCTGATGGGACTGGGGTGGTGGATCTGGTCCTAGTCCCTCCTCGGCCCTGGAAACCAGGGGGGATGGCCAGGAGGCGTGTGGGGAGGGGGTACGGATAGGCAGGCCCCCGACAGAGCGGGGTTCCCACCAGTGGTCTGGGCACTGGTGCTTGACACTTGGGCTGAGCTGTGATAAAGAATCGGGGCTCTGTTCGGAGAGCAGGGGCTGGAGGGGTTGCACAGACCTGCCAGGTGAGGAGACAGAGTCTAGGGAAGACAAGTGTGCAGGAGGTGACAGAGAGCCCTGGGGTCAGGCTGGAGGGGCCTGGTGGCAGGTGGGCCAGCCTCACCCTGCCGTCGTCCCTCCCAGGGGAGCCGAGGGGAGCTGCTCTTGTCTCTCTGCTACAACCCCTCTGCCAACTCCATCATCGTGAACATCATCAAAGCCCGGAACCTCAAAGCCATGGACATCGGGGGCACTTCAGGTGCTGGGGCTCCTCATGGCCCAGGGCAGGGGGCTTGGGGAGGCTCAGGGGACATGGCGTCGGCCCCCTGCAACCCCACCTCTGGTCCCAGCCCCCTCCCCTAGCGACCTGGGTGGGCCCCCTTGGGTGCACCCTCGGGGTCGGGGTCATCTTGGACTCTGTCCTTCCCAGAACCAGGGAGAAAGTGGACATTGTGGTGAGGAGACCTGGGCTCCAGCCTTGGCTCTGACACGAACTTGTGTGAGGCCCCAGGCAAGGCCCTTGCCTCCCGGGAGCTCAGTTACCCCATCAGTGCTAACAGGAGGGCACAAGATGCTGGCTCCGCCCTCCTCTGATTCCCGCAGGTCCCTCTCATTCCCACTCTGGCCTTTCCTCTAGGGAAAGGACACAGCACCCCCTGGCCCAGCTTCCCACCTGGAAGGGGAGGGGGCCCTGGGACGCCTCCCCAGTGCCACTCTGACCCTTGCCCCTCCCCCCAGACCCCTACGTGAAGGTGTGGCTGATGTACAAGGACAAGCGGGTAGAGAAGAAGAAGACGGTGACAATGAAGAGGAACCTGAACCCCGTCTTCAACGAGTCCTTTGCCTTTGATATCCCCACGGAGAAGCTGAGGGAGACGACCATCATCATCACTGTCATGGACAAGGACAAGCTCAGCCGCAACGATGTCATCGGCAAGGTAGGGCCGGGCAGGTGGAGCAGCAGGCAGCTGTTCGCTGAAAGAAGCAGCGGCCGGGGTGGGGACAGTGCAGGCCTTGTCCCCTGAGACCTCAGGCCAGTCCCTTCACCTCTCTGGACCTCCTCTTCCTCATCTGAGAAGTGAGGGATTGGATGCAGTTCTCCCCGAGGTTCCTTCCTCCGTGCCCTCCTGTGGGTCAGTAAGTTCAGGACAGACTCCTGGAGGATCAGGGAAGGAAGGACGAGGGCAAGAAAAGTGGCACGGATCCCATCAAGAGGGTTTTCTAGACAGGACTCCGAGACAGGCTGAGGACTCGGAGCAATGTTACACAGGGTCTGACCTGCACGGGGCTAGCTGCAGTCAGACCCTAAGGACCTGCTTCAATTCCTACCTCAACTGCCACTACACCGCTGTGTGACCTTGGGCAAGTCACTCCGCCTCTCTGAGCTTTGCTTTTCTCATCTGTAAAATGGAGCTACTAATACCGACCCTACAGAATGTCACGGGGTGGCCCTAGAATTGTGGGAGACCTGTGAAAGTTTGCCTTATGGAAAGTGATCTCTCCTTATGACCTATTAGCCAAAAAAAACAAAAACAAAAAGCCCTGCCTGACCTTGGGTTTTTCCAGAATGTGATTCTGTGACCTAAGCTCTTCCACTTTTCTGCTCTGAAATACCCACTCCCTGTGTTGGTTAATGGTTTAGTGTTACGAGTGCAGGCTCAGGAGCCAGACGGCCTGGGTTTGGTGTCAGCCCCACCTCTTAACAGCTGTAACTCTCTGAGCTTGGTTCTTCCTCTAGAAATGAGGGTAAAACAGTCCTCACTTCCCAGGGCTTGGGGAGGACTCAATGAGAACAGCCAAGTGAGGTGCTTTGTGTAGCCCCTAGAATTAATGTTAGCTACTCTTATAGTGAAAGTTATTTTGGGGCTGTGTCTGTGAAGGGCCCATGTGTCCATTCCAGGGATGGTGGTTTGGCCAGGTGCGGTGCAGGGGACTCGAGGGCCAGGGCAGGCAGGGAGGTGGCCCCAGGAGCAGGTGGGGAATCCCTTGGGGCATTGCCCTTCACAGGGGAGACAGGAGGGAGCCACAGGGGCACACACAGGAAAGGGGGCCAAGGTGAGGCATCCCTGGGACAGGTGAACTCGGCTGCCGGGGGTAAGGGAGGCAGCCTGGCCTCAAAGAGGACAGCTGGCCCTGCCTGCCATCGAGCGTGACCCAGAGAGTGTCACAGGTGGGATGGCACCACCCACACCCCAGTGGAGCGAGTGCTGCCGGCAGGGCTTGGGGCCTGCCGAGCCCCCTTCATCCACTCAAGCCAAGAGCCCAGTGGCAGTAGCTCCTTCTGGGCTCTTCTAAAGCTTAGCCTTTTGGAGTGGGGTTTCCCTAGGTACCAATCACGGCTCCTTTTGGAAAGGTCCTACCTTCTGTTGGCTGAACCCCAGCGAGAGTGAATGTGTTCTCACTTTGGCCTGGGTAGCTTAGGGATCCCTGAACCCTTCAGACCCCTAGCCCCAGCCTCGCCCCTGGAAGCCGGGAAGCTGCTGTCTGCCTGGCCCCACTCAAGGCTGTGGGCGTCATAAGGGGCTGAGGTTGCAGATGTGGGCTGTCCCAGAGCTGGGCGGGAACACAGAGGCCCTCGAGTTCCGTGGCCTGGGGGGCAGGCGTCAACCAGCCTCAGAGGGCCCGAGCCACTGACTAGGAGCACTCACCACATGGAGTGAGCACCTGCCACGCATGTCCCAGGAGTCCCGGAGGCAATGGAGGCCGCTGCGCTGGTGTGTGGCAGAGCCGGGCTTACCCCAACTTTTTTTTATTTTTTAATACACAATTTTATTTTCACTTTTATTTGAGGAATAATTTGAGGTTTCCAGAAAAGTTACAAAGGTAGTTAAGAGAGTTCTGTGTCCCCCTCACCTGTTTTCCCCGCCGTCACCATCTTACATTATGATGGCACATTGGTCACAACTGAGATGCTAACATTGGCGCGTTACTATGAACTAAAACTCCGGACTGGTTTTTCCACTCGTAGCCTTGCTGTTCCCGGGCCCAGTCCAGGGTCCCACACTGCAGTTAGTTGTCACATCTGCCCGATCTCCTCTGCTCTGTGGCTATTCCCTAGCCTTTCCTTGTTTTCTGTGGTCCTGCTGGTCTGGAGGAGCCCTGGCCAGGGGTCCCGTGAGCACCTACTCTGTGGACCCCAATGCCTGTGCTCTAACTGCCCGCCAGCCCTGCCAGGCTGCGAGGTCCCTAACCCAGGGGTTTGCAGGACTGGCTTGGCAGTAGAGAGCCCAAGCCCCTGGATTGGAAACCGTCTGTACAATGGGGAAAATGACCCACTTATCTCACAGGTACAGACCCAAGGGTACATTGCCTAAAGCACCTAGCTCAGGGCCTGGCACGAGGGAAGTGCCTGGAAATGGAAGCAATTATAACTCAGGTGAGCTAGACAGTGCCCAGCAGGTAGGGCAGGGCAGGGCAAGGGCGCTAACCGCCACCACCCCCACCTGCAACCCCACTCCACCCTCTGTGAATTAGTTTGGGAGTCTAATTCAGAAGGATCAGGCTCGCCCAGGCTCAACCAGGGGAAAAAAACACGTCAGGCTGCCAGGGTGTAGTGGATGGGGAGGGGGCCTCTGTAGGCTCAAGTTGTCATTACAGGCCCAGAGCTGATGGGCACCATGATCACAAGCTAGCGTGTCTCCCCCTGGTGGCGGGAAGGGGGTACTGCCTCAGAGACCACCACTAATGCCATCCTCTCCCTTTTCTCCCCAGATCTACCTGTCCTGGAAGAGTGGGCCTGGGGAGGTGAAACACTGGAAGGACATGATTGCCCGACCCCGGCAGCCTGTGGCCCAGTGGCACCAGCTGAAGGCTTAAGTGGGACCAGGAGAGGCCCAGGGGGCCGAGGGCCCGGGTCCCCACCATGCCCTCATGATTTTATGCACAAATGCTCGGCCTGGCCCCCCTGCCATGAGTGAAGGGGGGACCCCGACGGTCAGCCAGGGAGGGGTCCCAGGATTTAGTTGGGCCCCATTTCCAGGAAGTATCAGCCCCGCCCCACCCCCACCGGTCCAGCACTGGGGGAGGGGCTCTGGGAGCCATTTTCCTGCTTTGCCCCTTTTGTTCCTAACTTGCTGATACTGAAAAGGTGGGGGGATGGGGCTTGGCCAGACTGGCCCCAGGCAGGTGAGCAGATCCCTCCAGAGGCCCGCCAGGTGGGCATGTTCCGCCGTTTTCTTTGAGGCAGTGCCTGGAGTGGAGACAGGCTGCCCCCTCCCCAGCCCCGGCGGGGGCCCAGAAGAGGGGAGGCTGAGGCGTTTGGCCCGGCCAGGCCAGGAGAGGCCCGTCCCCAGGGCAGTTTCAGGCGCCGGCTGGGCCCTGAATGCCGAGGATAGTATAAATAGCTGGCTCCTGGGTCCTGGAGCCGCGGCCTTGTGTATCTGTGTCGTGTCCACCTGTGTGTGTGTGCGCGCGTGTGTGGGGACCACCTATGTGGCTGGCCGTGCTTGAAGTCTATGCAGAGAGGGCGGCGTTTCATGAAGGCGAGGCAAGGTGGGGCTGGGGGCTGGGAGAGCTCAGTGCCGAGTGCCAGGGGAGGGGAGAGGAGAGGCAGGGAAGGGGTGAGTGGGGCAGGGCATGAGGGAAGGCTGGGATGGGAAAGAGGGGCAGACACTGGAGCTGAACTGAGAATTGGGCTGCCTCCTGCCCTCCTCCTGCCCCTCCCCCCCAAATCTCTCAGTGCCTCCCTCTGCTGAGAGTCCTCTAGCAGCTCCTTCCCCAGCTATTTCATCTCTTGATCATTGGTTCACACCTTTTAGGCACCTACTGTATGCACTGCATTCCACTTGGACTCATCTGCTTCCTTCCTCCTCAGGGGTCCCAGACCCAACCCACCACCCCCAACCCGGGCCTCTCTTCCCTAATACTCATCCCAAAGACACCCCCTTCCCCACCTTCCCAGATCTCATCTCCCAGCCAGGTTGGCAATATTCTCCATGCATTCCAGCTTCCTTCTCCTTCCTCATCTCTCCCTGTCTGGACAGACCCCCACCCTAGCTTCCCCACCCCTCACCCTTTTCCCTTTCGTGGTCTCTGATCCTCCATCACCTGCCCTTCTCCAAGACTGTCTTCTCACCCTTCCCCACTGCTCCTTCCAGCCCTGCCACCCATTCACAGTACAGAGGGAGAGAGGCCAGGAGGCAGGGAAAATTATGGGATTGTGCATTCTGAGGTTGCCCAACAGAAAGAAGCTGTAGTTTCTCCACCCTAGCTATTGCTGAGGCTAGAACTGGTGTCCCCTTGGAGACAGCAGATTTCAGGATGAGACCTGCTGATCCCACACTGGTCCTTGTATTTTTACAAGACCCAGCTGGTGACAGAGCCTCAAACTCTGGGACCTTCGAGCCTGGGCCTGTAATTCCCGGCCTCACCGCCAGGTGGCACCTGGACACCACAGTCTGGGGCCACAGTTCTAGCCTGGATGGGCCTCACAACCCCAGGAAAGAAGAGCGCCCAGGAGAGGGTCCCCACGTCCCCAGCACGGTAGAAGCATGGGCATTTGAGAACCATTTTCCTTCCTTAGGCTGCCCCTTCAGCTGAGCATTCTGCTCTATGCACTGGACGGGTCACCCTTTGCCCCCGTCAAAATTTTCTGAAAATGAAGCCCACACCCAGGCCCCTGGGATCTGGAGGAATATCATCCATAGTAGGTGAATCGTTTTGTAGAGTGAAGAATCCTCATGTAAAGCAAACAGTCACCCACATTCCTTGTAAATCCAGATTTCTATAGTGTAGCTTTGCTTAAAATGGGGTCAAGCCCTAAGTGCGCCAGCTCCGCTTGGAGGCAGAGTGGAGGCGAGGGGAGGGCGCTGTCGGGAGTCCCGAGAGGCGCAGGGGGTCTATCATTCTCCACCGCAACCTCGGGTCCGCCTCGGTATCCTGTGCCCTTCCGCCCCGTGGGAGGCCCGCGAGTGGGCGAGCCCCGCCCCGGGCACCGCTGGCCTGCCCAGAGCCAGCGGGCGGAATCCAAGCGGGCGGAGTGGGCGGGGCCGCTGCCGCCCTGTCTCGGGGCCCCGCCCACGGGGCTCTTAGCCAATCAAATGCCGAGAGCATCACCGAGTAGCGCCTCTTGGCAATCAGACCCCACCCAGGAGCATCGAGCACCCCACCTGGGGTTCCCGGGGCGCCGCCTGCAGCTGGAGCTCCGGGATACTGGGGAGAGGCTGCAAGTGGGGGGCCGAGGACCGGGTGAGCTGGCACGGGAGAGAGCGGGGAAGGTCTCGGGCGATAGGAGAAGGCAAGGAATGGGGGAACTTGAAGGGGGGCACCAGTCCTGCCACCGTGCCGGGACCTTGGGCAAATCACCCACACTCCTTGGGCCTCAGTTTCCCCATCTGTAAAATGATGGTAATAATACTTCACCTACCTCATAGGGGAGGTTGTGAGGCCACCGTCACCTGACCTGGGGGTCGAGGCAGGAGGACTCTGAAGGTGCTACCCGCGAGCAAAGTATTACTCCTGCAGCCGAGAGCGAGGCCCACCTGCCCCTCCCCCAAAGAGCCTCCAGGGAGAGCCGAGGCCGTCCTGGGCCCATTGTCTCTTCTCCACTGTGTTCAGATCCCGTCAGGAGCGTCATCTGCCGTCTTTGTGGGCGCCCTAGACTTAGTCGTTATCTTGTTCGGGTATCTTTTCTTGTGACCATCTCTCCACATAACTGCTCTACAAATTCCACCTGCCCCAGGACCCCGCACCTGCCCACCGGCACCAGATGCCAGGGAAGGGACAAGGATAACAGCCACACACACAAAAAAGCCAGTGGGCCCCCGAGCCCCCAGCCTGGCTGGGGACCCAGGGGTGGGGATCAGTGGTCACTGTTTGTATTGTGTTTGAGTCCTTGAGCGCAAGTGTTTTATAAAAAAATTTAAAAAACCTCTATCACACACATACACAAAAAAATTGCAGCAAAGAGAAATGAAGAAAAACTGAAGAGAAAAACAAAGGAAAAAAGAACCATAAGAAAATTTTCCACCACATGCACCCTCTAAAGCCAGCAAGATTTCCTCTTTGCAAAATCATATTTTTGTGGGAATGGGCCCTGCTTTTTGTGGCAAGGCCTGTTCTGACTAATAAAGGATCGTGAAAAAGAAGGTAGGGCCTTGGCTGTTTCCTCCATGGGTCCCAGCCCTCCCTCATCTCCCCAGGGGAAGAGGCAGTTGGCTGAGGGCGGTGGGAACCTGGGTCTGAGCCGTTCACCGACTTGCCACCTTTGGGATGTGGCCCCCTTGGGCCAGGCCCTTCCTGAGCTTCCAGCCTCAGATCTGGACTATGAACGCGCCAGCTGCAAGGCTTGTTGGGAGTGGAGTCTCCTCAAGGTCCGAGGGATGCCCCTCTAGCTCAGCCCAGATGGCACAACAGCCCAACATCTCCCACCCCAGTCCCCAGAGAACCCTCATCACCCCCCAGGGCAGGTCAGACAAGCCAAAAGGGACCCCCACCTGCTTGCCACCACCTGGACACTGGCTGGGGCCACTGGTTTCGGGCCAGCGTCTCCTCCTCCTCCTGGTCCCCATAGAGAAAGGAAAGACTCCGAGCTCTGGGTCTGTTGGCTGGACCCGTGGTTTCTCCATCTTTTTCTAAATTAATCTCTTTGGATTAGAAAAGTCTCTCCAACTCAAGAGAGCCCCTGAAGTCGCTGGCCTGAGGTCTTGGGAAGCTAGGCTCTGGTCCCTGCCTTTTCCAGCTTCGGTGGCTCTGGGGAAGCTGCTTCCTTCCTCTGGGTCCACACGAGTCGTAACCATTCCAGCCCCTCTTCCTGCCCTCCCCCACACAGTCCAGGGGAAGCTGCGGCCTGGCGGCTCTCGGGGTGCTTCGGAAGGAAGATGCTACATCTGTTTCAGACGCAGTGACACAGGGAATGAGCCAGCCTCCATTGTCCGTGTCTACCTGCTGGCCGTGGCCCCACTCTCGAATGACTGGGGCCAGCCCCTCTGCCTCCCTAGCACCTAGGGTGCCACCTCAAGCCACCCTAAGTACCCCCACCTGATGCTGCCTATCTTCCCCCTTTCTGCCCCAACAACCTGGTTTAAATGTCCCATTAGAAGGAGGTTGTTTCTCCTGGCGTCTGCCCCAGAGATTGGCGGGAGCCCCAGGGCCAGGTAAGCAGCCTCGGATGCAGCCCTGTTGCTCAGTCTCTCTGTTAACACAGATCTGAAAAGCTGGGGTGAAGGTAGGTCCAGCTCAGCCCCTGAGGAGCCGGCAGTCCTGTGCCAGGGGCACAGGGCCTCCTCTTGGACTCTCTGCCTCTTTCCCGTTTTCACTTCCTTGGGTCATTGTCCATCCACGCCTACTCCAAGATATTCTTCTGTCCCTCTGTGTGCCAGGGACCCCCTGGTGGCTTCTTTCTCCTGCAAGCCCCTCCTGGATGCCATTGCTTTCTGGAAGGCCGTCCTGGGCCACGTCCTGCTCTCCTCACCCCCAACCCCTATCCTACCCCAAGGCAACCAGAAGGATGACGCTTGAACATGTCATGTGCCCCCTGAGCCAGGAACCCCCTGTCTGTGTCCTGCGAGTGTTATGTCTCATTTAGATGGTGAGCCTCCCTGGCCAGGGATCCCTGTCTGCACACACGTTCCGGGTGGCACGCCTGGGTGTGCCAATACATGTTCACACTCAGAACGAGGCTATCTTGGGGAAGCTGTGGGACAGGTGGCTGAAGGATCCCCCGTGGGGGCATTGGCAGCAGGGAGGTGCTTCTGGGCAGGGCCAGTGACTCCAAAGCACCCCATTCTCTTGCTCTCCCGGGCCCCTTAGGGGGAGCGGGTGGGGAGGATGACAGTAACAAAGCTGGGAAAGGACCGTCCCTCCTGAGTCTCTGCTGCTCTGCTGGCCAGATGGAGGCCCCAGGAGGGGGGAGGAGAAGGCTACAGTTCTCACCCGCTCCACAGCCAGACTGACCGCCAGACAAGGACAGAGTGGCTCTTCCCTGGCATGGAACGAGCACTGGGTTAGGAGTCCTAAGAGCCGTTTATGAACAAGTCACTTACCCTCCCTGAGCCTGATTCTTGCCCTGCTGCCTCCTCGCTCTTTTCTCCAGTGGCCACAGTCTTCCTTCCTGGTCTGACCTGCCCCCTGCCGTGGCCTCTGCCCCGCATTCCTGATGCAAGCTCAGCAATTCCAGGGACCTCTGACTGCCCCAGGACAGTGTGAGGAGTCACTGATGGCCGTTGTCCCAAGTGTCCTCTCAAGAGTTGTCTTGTCTCCTCCCTGCCACCAAGAGGCCAAGTGAGAAGTCACAGGAAGCTCAGTGCTCAGGCCCCTAACACAGACCCCTCTCCATCACGCAGGGGGCAGTGGTGCCGACCAACCCTGGCAAGGCCCTCCTTCCTACCCTGGTCTGCCCCATTCCACCTGGGCAACAGAGAGCCTCAACTGTTCTCTAAGGCCAGGTGTCAGCACTCACTTCAACCAAACTCTCTGACTCCCAGGACCAACCGGCTCCTGGTGGTGGAGACAAGTGAGTGGCAAAGCTGGGGACCAGGCCCTGACAGCCTTTGCTCCTACTTCCCTGGGGAGAACCCAGCCTCAGCAGCCCCTGCTCAGCGACGAGGGTGCTGTCCTTGGCAGTGCAGGAAGGCGGCACCATGTGGGTCCCTGGCTGGCCCAGGGGGAGAGTCAGGACATTTGCCTTGACCTAGAGTCCCTGGGGGAGTGCAATAGCATTAGAGTCACGGGGAAACAGACCAGAGAGGGGATGGAAGTCTGAGTCCTTTGCCCATCGGTTATAGCAGGGTGCCTCTGGCTGCCTCCATTCCCCCACCTCCCCTGGGATCTGTGTGCCAGGAAGGTAGACAGACTCCAGGCACCTGGAGTGTTGGACAGCAGCTTCCGAACTAAAGAAACCCAGCTCCTTTGTGCACACGTGGAGAAATTAAGGCCCGGGGGCATAACTTGCTCAAGGCAATAGCAGAACCAGGACTAGAACCCATGCCTTCTGATGCCAGGCCCAGGGGTACTCCCCCCGCACCGTGATTCCAGCTACAGGTCAAGAAGCCAGGTCCTGCTCAGCAGCCACTCCCACCCCGCCTGAGTGATCTGATCATTCAGTTCCCTCTTCCAAGTTCCCAGACCCGAGGAGGGGCCCTGGCAGAGCTCAACAGAGTGGGGGAGGGCACCAGAGGAGCCCTGGGAGGAATGGGGTCTGCAGACAAGCCCCCAGAGCCCTGTCCCTCCTTGGGAAGGAAGCAGCTTCGGTTCTTCTTCTGACCACCGCTTTCCGTCCATTCAAGGTCTTCACTCACTTGGGAGCTGACTGTGCCCCATCCACCGCAGCTTTCTCCATACCCTGCGCCCAGCCCCGCCCGGGCCGGCCTGACCTTCTGGCCCTGGATGACATCAGCCCCCGTTGCCATGGTGCCTGCGGCCTGGCAGCATTTTCTCTGGCCTCTAGGTTTGAGGTTGTGCAATTTTTTCCCTTTCTTTAAACCTTTATTTATTTATTTATTTCGGAACAGTGAGAAAGAAATACCAAGACTGAGCAGAAAAGAGAGGAAGAGGGCAAGACAGAGAAAGTGGAAAATGGAGCAAGAAAGATGGAGGGAGGAAGGGACAGAGTCACTGAGGGGGAGGGAGGGGGTCAGAAAGGACAGAGAAAGGTCGCCTAGCTCAAGAGTCAGGGAACGTGAGAATTTCAGCTGGAGAAGACAGGGTGCCGGGGGAGCTGGGAGGTGGAGAATAAGGTAAGGCGAGGCAGGGGGCCAGCCCTGCGCAGCCAAAGCCATTTCTAAATGACGAGGAGCCCTTGTCCCCACAGACAGGACCCAGAAGTTGGCAGGGGTCACCCTGACTCAGAGCGAGGTGGGGGTGGCAACGGGACCCGATGCTCCCAGGGCTTATAAATAAACAGGCGTGTGGGAAACACACATTCTTTTTCCAAGAAATATAATTTATGTTTACAGCCAGTTTTTTTTTTCTTCCTAAAGAAAAACACTACCATGTGGGGCCCCGGCCCCTGACGGGTGTCCCTGAGTGTCCCTGGCCCCTTCCTTCCATTATTGCTTGGATGGGAAAGATCTGCTCCTGGGAACGGCCCCCACTCCTCACCCCCTCGGGGCTGTCCCTGGTGACCGAGTGGAGGCACACAGTGCCCATCCCGTGCCCCACACCGTGCCAGCCACCCTGGCTGTGCCCATTTAAGGGAATGGAGAGAGCATGCAGGGGGAGAGGCGCTGGGGCAGCCTCCCCAAGCTGGGAGCCTCTCTCTTGGGTGCAGAAGGCCCTAGAGGCACAGTGGCTTCTTTTCAAACTTGACAGCTGGAAGGCCCAGGCTGTGGGGAAGGGAGGGAGAGGCCTCTTTTCCCAGCAAGATTCCCAGCACAAGCTGGGAGAAGAGAACAGGAAAAATAGGAAGGGTGGGAGGCCTTGCCTTCTGTGGCCCCATTCCCCATACAAATATTGGGGCACCTGGGGGAGGGGGGAGGTAAGTATGATGAGCCCCGGCAGAGGGCCGAGGGTAGCTGCTGTTTAGGGCCCCAATCTGTTTCCCACCTGGGTCCAGGGTGCCCTACCCTGCTCCAAGCCCCTGGGCCAGGCCTCCTCCTAGGTACAGCCTGCCCCCCACAGGCACCCAGGCCACCCCAGAGGTAGCGGCTCCTGCACCAGAAGGGGTGGCCTAGGAGACCCGAGCCCCAGGAGGAGGAAGGGTGGTGGGCGCCCTGGGCATCCAGCCTCAGCAAGAGGACAGCGTTGACCCTGGTTCCGGAGGAAGCTGGCACCTCTATTGTGCTGTCAGCGGCTCCAGCAGGGACTGGGCGGAGCGGGGACTTCTTGACCCGACGACTGCCCAGAGATCAGCCGTGAGGCGGTGCTCTTAGTGCCTGCAGCTCGCCCGGAGCCGCCCCTCCACTGCCCCAGGTAGGGGCCCGCCGGTTCCACAGCCCCGGGCAGCCACACTTTCCCAGAGCCCCTCCCGCCGGAGTGGCCGAAGCCCACGGCCCGGAGCACAGACTCAGGTGCCCAGTCCTGGGGCGGCTTCCAGGGCGCGGAGGCTGACCCCGGGGCGCCCCAGAGCGCCGGCGGCGCCGCCGCCGCCTATGAGCAGGTCTTCTTCCTCCTCATCCTCGAAGGGCTGCGCTGGGCGCCGGGCCCGCGGGCGGGGCGTGGGCTCGTCGCGCTCGGCCATGCGCTCCACGGCGCCTTCGCCCACGAGGAAGACCGTGTCGGCGACGCGCGGCGGCCCGGTGACCGGGTTGTGGTCGTAGGAGAAGACGCGCAGCGCGCGCAGCGGGTGCAGGTCGGGGAAGCCGCCCAGGCGGTTGCGGTCCAGGTCGAGGATGTGCAGGCGGCCCATGCGCAGCAGCGCGGGCGGGAACTCCTCGAAGCGGTTGCCGTAGAGCCACAGGCCGCGCAGGCCCGTCATGCGCGGCAGCTCGGCCGGCAGCGCGCGCAGCCGGTTGTCGCCCAGCTGCAGCGACTGCAGCGCCACCAGGCGCAGCAGCGGCCGCGGGAAGCGCCGCAGGAAGTTGCCCTCGATCCACAGGCAGCGCAGGCTCTGCAGCTGCGCGAAGTCGGCGGGCAGCGCCAGCAGCCGGTTGCCGCCCAGGTAGAGGCGCGTGAGGCGCGGCAGGCGGCACAGGCCGTCGGGCAGCCGCTCCAGCTTGTTGAAGTCGAGCGCCAGGATGCGCAGCTCGCGCAGCTCCTCGATCTCCTCGGGCAGCTCGCGCAGCCCCGTGCCGCTCACGTACAGCTTCTGCAGGCGGCTCAGCGCGCACACGGCGCCCGGCAGCCGCCGCAGCCGCCGCCCGCTCAGCTCCAGCTGCTGCTCGCCGCTGCGCAGCTGCTCCTCGGCGTCCGACGGCAGCTCGTCCGGCGTGGACTCGGCGATGCCCATGGTCACGGGCCCCGGCCGGGGCCGCCGCCGCCGCCCGGCATCGCCCCGCCCCGGCCGCCCCACGGCCGCCCCGACGGGGCCCGAGCCGCCCCGGCCCCGGGGCCCCCCGCCCCGGCCCGCCCCCGCGCCGGGAGGGGGGCCGTGCCGGGCCGGGAGGAGGCGCCCGCTCGGGGCCCCGCCGCCCCGCGCCGCGCTCCGCCGCCCACCCTCCGGCCTCCCCCGCTCCCTCCGCCGGAGGCCGACTGGCTCGGGTCGGCGCTGACTCTCGGCTGAGCGACCCGTCGTCCTGGCAACCCCCGACGCGCGTGCGGCTGCCAATGAGGCGGAGGGAGGGCGGGATCGGGCGGGGCCAAAGCGCCACTGGAGCGGGGTCCCGGCTCCTGCGCCCGCCCCCCGCCGGCGGCGGTGGGAACCCAAGGTCCCCTTCCCCACGCGCCTGACACTGGGCGGACACCGACACCCGACGTCCGACGCTGTGTACACCTCCAGCCACCGCGAGCCGTTTGGTATAAGGTTGTGCGCGCACCAGGGCGGAACACCAAGGAAGCGCAGCGACCGGGCCGAGGTCGCGCCCAATGGCAGCGGCGGCGCGGGACCCTGGACCCTAGCAAAGTGGTTCTCGAGGAGGGGCCGAGAGGCGCGGTCACTCCCAGCCATTCACGCCCAGCCGCGTGTGACCAGTTTCCCCCGCTGAGGCCACTTCAAGATAGTAACTCGGGGCAGAGTCACTTCCTGGCCTTTTTCGGGGTGGGTCCCATTAGGGGATTTGGGGAAGCGGACCCAGGGCTTGGCTTTTACCCCCTACACACTGGCCAGCGGGTTACTCACTGGTGCACTTGCACCCCCATCTCCAGCCCTGGTGCCTCCTACGCTCAAGGACTGTGGGGGCTGCGGGTGGACGGAGGCCCACCCCCATCCTGTGACTCTTCCTCTTGTGTCTCCTGGGCCACCACCCCCCTCCCCCGCCAGAGCCCCTGCTTCCCCTCCTGTCAGAGTTCCTGGTGGAAAGGCTCACTCCCATTTGCTAAATGCCTGCCACTTGCCCAACACCCTGCTACAAACCTTGCATTTCATCTTTGCAACACGCCTATGAGGTAGGTACCTTCATTATTCCAGTTTTAGAGTTGTGGAAACTGTGACTCCCAAAGGATAAGTAACTTGCCCAAGAGCACCTGGCTGGTGAGTGGCTGGGATCTGAAGCCAGGCAGTCTGTCTCCAAAGCCTGTGCCCTTAACCACACACCACACCAGGAGATGGAAAGCTGGGGATCGCGCCACCTCTGGTAATCAGTTTTCTCACAGTGAAGCTGGTACTTTGTGTTACCTCTAACTCTCACAACAGAAAATTGCAAGGAAGGAAAAGATGCTCGACATCATTAACTTTTGGGGAAATGCAAATAAAAACCACTTCTCTCCCAGTACGATGGCTATTATCAGAAAATTGGAAACAAGTGTTGGCAGGGATGTGCAGAAATTGGAACCCTTGTGCATTGCTGATGGAAATATAAGAATGTGCAGCCATTGTGGAAAACAGTTTGGCAGTTCCTCAAAAAGTTAAACAGAATTACCATATGACCTGGCAACTCTACTCCTAGATACATACCCCAGAGAATTGAAAAGAGGGACTCAAACAGCTAACTGTACACCGACGTTCACAGCAGCATTATTCACAACAGCCAGAGAGGAAAACAACCAAAGTGTTCTTCAGTGGATGAATGGATAAACACAATGTGGTATATCTATTCAGTGGAATACTATTCAGCTGTAAAAAAGAATGAAGATCTGATACATGCTACAACATGGCTGAATCTTGACAGCATTATGCTAAGGGAAATAAGCCAGATATAAAATGACAAGTAGTATATGCATCCACTTATATGAAATATCTAGAATAAGCAAAACCACAGAGACAGAAAGTAGATTAGAGGTTACCAGGGGCCAGGGAGAGGGGGAGGAATGGGGAGTTATTGCTTAATGGGTACAGAGTTTCCATTTGGGATGATGAAAAGGTTTTGGAAATAGAGTGGTGATGGTTGCACAACATTGTGAAAGTAATTAATGTCATTGAACCTAAAAATGGTTGAAACAGCAAATTATATATATATATATATATATACACACACACATTTTTTAAAAAGGTAGGTATCAAAGCGACCCCAGAGGGATTAAGCGACTGGAGTTGAGGTCGCAGCCCAGGGTGCTGGGTCAGCAGGGCTCAGTAGTAGCCTGTGCCCTTCCCCTCCATAGCATGTTGCCTCATCAGCCTTGCCAGCTGGGGTGGCCCATGTAACTGGCTGAACAGGTCCACATCGGGGCAGCACCCTGCCCTTCCAGCACCGCCACCCTTCATCCCCACTGCAGGGATGCAAAGTAAGGCCAGGAACTGCACCGGCTGGGGCATGAGCTTTGCAGACAGGAGTGTTTGTCTCTCTCACTGCTGACCCAGGATCTGGCACATAGTAGGGACTCAATGAAAATGTTTAGCATTTTTAAAATGGATGCAAACTTTGCCTACTGTGAAATGCATCAATCTTAAGTGTGCAACTGGATTTTTGACATTTGCTTTACCCCAGAGAGTTGCCTCATGCCTCTTCCAGTGCCAGAGGCAACCACCATCCTGACTTCTATTCTCCTGGATTTGTTTTGCCTGTTCTTGAATTTCAAATAAATGAAATTATTCAGTACGTCATTTTTGTTGTTGTTGTTCCTGGGTTTTGCTCAGATACTCAGTAAATATTTGTTGGATAAAGGAATGAAAGGGCAGAGTATTAGCAGGTGCATCCAGGCAGAGGGTGTCATGGGGTGACCATGTGATGGCGGCAGAGGCAGCTCTTGCTCTGCTCCAGGAATCAACCATGGACCTCTCTCCTTGGAGGTAGGCTGACAAGATGGAGATGGGACTCCAGGTCAAGGCAGGGGACTCAGGAGGGACAGAGTGGAGCCCAGACACCAGACCTGGGGTATAGGAGGATTCTCCGACCCCACCTGAGGGGCTTCAAGTTCCTTCCAGACCTCACTTAAGCCCCAGTCAACGCTCTGCCTTCTATTCAGTTGGGAGGACTTCTTGGAAGAGGTTGCACTTCAGGATCCAGAAAGCTGGGGGGAAACCAACCAGGCTGGTGGGATGCGGGTAAGCATCCTCCCGCCACCCCCTCCCCTGGCAGTGTCCCCAAGGGAAAGTGCGCTGTGGAGAAGCCTGCCTCACCACGTGCTCAGAGCTGGCGCTCCAGCTTCAGGCTGCCCTCTGGGGCTCTGTTGGCCTGGGAAGGCGTCATACAAGCCCCTGCACTCCGGCCCCAGGCTGGCATAAGGCACGGAGGACCGGCCCTCTTCTTTCTCTGAGGCCTTTGCTTGCCGTGGGTAGCTCCTGTACCTTCGCCTCCCACCAGGCCCTTCTCAGTGGGTAAAGGTAAAATGTGCTGGCGTGCCGGGCCCACGCAGGCTGGCAGCGGGACAAGCATCACAATGAATCACCCTGGCACCGCAGGCACCCAGTCCCGTGAATTAGCCTCACCCTGCCCACCCCCACCCCCGCCATGGGGCCTTCGGCCTTTTCTCACTCCCCAGATGGCAGGAAACAGACTAGGAAGTGGAAGCCGGGGCGGGGGGGGCTCCTGTAGCTCCCGGAATGGCTCAGACCCTGGCCACCCCAACATGCACACACTGGAGAGACAACTACAGGCCCTCAGAAACTAGTCCAATATTGCCAACCGTGAGCTACCCCCGTCCTGCCCACCCCAAATCTGCATTTTTTAAAAGAATTTTTTGAACCAGAAAGTACAAAGCTCTCTGTAATAAACACCCGGCACCCAGCCTTGACATTGTTCACGTTTCGTCACACTCGCTTTAAGTCTATGTTCTTTTAAGTGAAAGGAAGAGAACAGCACACAGAACATAGAAGTCTCCTTTGTCCGCCGTCTTATATCCCCAGGGGCACACCCCTCCCCACACTGGCTCTGCCAGGATGCCCTCTGACGCCCCCTCCCTTCCCACAGACTTGAATAAGCTCATGGAATGTTAGCATCATGGGTTCTTAGAAAGCACGGATTTGAGCCTATCAGAGCCAGCCACCAAATGTCAGAGCAGGGAGGGGGCTTAGCTCCTCTGAGGAAAAGCAGGCGCTGTTAAATGTCTGCAAGCAGCTAGGCAGCCTCGGCCCAGAAAAGCACGTGGCGGCTGGGACTCACCCCCAACAATGTGCACAATTCCCAGGGGTCCATGGTCTCCCGGGGCTCAACAGAACCCGCTAGTCTGGTCCAACTCCCTCATTTGACAAAAAGGGGTAAGCGATGCTTTCCTACTTGCCATTCCCCCCACCACACCAGCTAGAACATGAGCCTCTGCCCTCATTCATTTATTCATTCAACAAACACTATGCACCCACTCCTATGCCTGGGCACTGGGGATGACCATGAAGGTGAACAGCAGACAAAAATCCCTGCCTTTGTGGAACTTAGAGTTTTGTGAATGGAGAAAATCAACAAAATTGATTTTAGCAGGGAGATAAGGACTGAGGAATGGGGCTGCTGGTTAGAGTGCAGGGGCCAGGGAGACCTCGTGGAGAGGGTGGCATCTGAGCAAAAACAGGAAGGAGCCTCGGCACCAAGGCCCCAGGTGGGAATGTGCCCGGGTGTTCCAGGAGCAGTGAGGCGCCCAGTGTGGCTGCAGCCCAGGAAGCTAGGGCAAGCGCAGGGACAGAGAAACGGAGGAGGGCGCACACCACGGGGACCTTAAGACCTTTGCGAACTTTGGCTTTGATTCTACATGAGAGGTCATCAGAGGATCCCTCTGGCTGCAGCCGCAGGAAAGGTGTGTGTGTGTGTGTTGGGAGGCGTTGGGGTAACTCGCCACTTCCCTTCTTGGCTCTCCTCTACCTGACGATGATAGTGGTAGCTTACTGGTTATCTAATTTGCTTTTTACCCCAGCTGAGAAATAGTCCTTGCTAGGCAGGGACTATTTCCCCCACTTTACAGATGAACGGGCAGATTCAGAGAGGTTAAGTAACTCCACTAAGGTCACACAGCTAGTGAGAGGCAAAGCCAGGATTCAAACCCTGTTTATCTTGTTTCAAAGCCAGGGCTTTTCCCACTGTGTTTCATTGGCTTTCTTGGCTGGGAGAAAATAGGGAAACCACCCAGGGTGCCCAAATGCTTGCCCCCATCCTGCACACAGCAGATCACTTCCCAGGACTGCCCTCCTTGGAGATTTTGACGTTGCCAGAGATCAGGAGTGGCTAAGAGCCATACCCCTCCCCATTTCCCATCCCAGGCCCCAAGGCTCAGTGTGTTTGCCTAACTGGAGAGTATCCTGGAACCCACAGGGCAAGCCTAGGATCCCAAAACAGGTTCAAGTGGACAAGGACAAAAAGACCTCCAAGTCCAGGGGTACTCCAAGACTGCAAATTCCAGGCAGCCTCTGGCTCACCATTGGCCCAGGGCCTTCACTGGAAAGCCAAACTCATAAGGCTAGCTCAGCCACTGCCAACCTCCCACCCCACGCCCCCCACCCCCACCCCCCAGCCAAGACCCCACTAGAAACCAGAGCCCAGACGTACCCTGGAGATCACATTTCCTGGAATCCTAGCTCTGAAACGGGCTGACTGGCCTGTGTTTGTTGAAAGCTGAGAGTCCCCCCTCGCCCCTCCCAGGGACACCAGAGCTGGCGCCACAGAGGCCAAGGGAGTGTGGGGGCAGGGAGAGGCTGACTTGGTGCACAGTGCCACACCTCCGGGCCGTGGGCAGTAACCTGCTGTCTCTGCCTCCATATTGCAAAATGGGTTCCAGCCATGATGCTTCCTTTCCTCCTGGGAAGAAGCCCAAGTGGTCATGGCTGGCAGCTCCCTGGGCCTGTGGCCAATGCAGATCGGATCTTCCCACAACCCTGCCCAAAATCTTCCCATACTGCCACAAGAACACAGATCCAGACCCCAACCCAGACCTCCAAGGACATGCCTGGCCTGGCCCCCCATTGTGGCAGGGGCCGCTGGGCCTCACCAACTTCTGTTCTCCCCGTCTTGTTTCTGGGCGCTCAGCTGAACTGCTTTTCCCAGGTCCTGACTGGGAGGCAGGGCCCTGGGATGAGCCCTGAGTCAGTGGAGTGGGCAGGAGTGATATGTGCCACTTCACGAACAATCCTCGACAATTTTCTCTTCTGTGGTGTTTCAGAAAGAAAGGAGCCTGGATCCCTGAATCACCTCTTGGAGATGAGCCACCCACATTAGCTGGAGGCGAATGAGAAATAAACCTTTAACGGGTTTAGCCACTTAGACTGCAGGGCTGCGGGTTACAGAATCAGCCTGCGCTGATTAACACACGTCCTCTCAGTTTCTCAGACTCTCCAGCTGCCTTCCACCCCAGGGCCTTTGCACACACAGGTCCCTCCACCTTAAGCCCTCTTCCTCTCACTCTGCCTGGCTCACATTACTCAACCCTAAAGTTTCAGCCGAAACCTCCCTCTCCCAGAGCATCCTTCCAGGGTCCTCCAGAGCATATCAGCCCCTCCCCCCACATTATAGAGCCTTGAACTCCCACATTTCTCCTTCCAAGCGCTTATACTGATCATGTTGAAACAAATAACTGAACTCTTTCACTGACGTGTTTCTCTGTACTGTATAGGATGTGAGCTCCGCGAGGGCAGCGATGTTCACCGATGTTCACCGCACTTAGTTCCACCTGAGCTGTTCACCCTCTGGGAGCCACGATCCTCACATCTGGATAATGGGCCCCTGGTGGGGACGAGAAGGAGGTGAGCAGGAGCCAGGCACTTGCCCTGGGCACAAAGTTTAAGGGGGCACCAAAAAAAAACTCAGTCATCAAGAGAAATGCTAGTTTAAGGCAATATGTTTTTAAAAAATCAACCTTAATGCAAAAAACCCATGATGAACAAAATATTAAGCTTTCAAATAAAGAGAGGACCAGGACCAGTGCTGTGTTGAGCCATATGGAGCCTGAGGCAAAAGGAAAAATCAGTAACACTAATCCTGTCTTGATTGAAAATGTTGAGATTTTGTTCATGGTGGATTTTTTTTTGCAGTTTTAAAGTCTTTTTTTTTTTTTCGTGTTTTGCATAATAAACTTTACTTTTAGAGCAGTTTTAGGTTTACAGAAAAATTGCACAAGAAGTGGAGTTCCTCTATACCCCTTTCACACATTTTCCTCTATTAGTAACATCTTGCATTATTTTAAAAGTCATTGTATTCAGTATTATTTATCGTAAGTATTGAGTTTTGGGGCACCCCTTAAATTTTGTGCCTAGGGCAAGTGCCTCACTCATCTCAAACTAGACCCAGCCGTGGAATGAGTGCAATCATCCTCTCCTTGGAAGATGATCATGAAGCCTCAGTGAGATAATATGGGAAGTGGTTATTATATTTCAAAATATTACAGATTTTCCAACTTGTCCACACTCTCCTTGTGTCCATTCCTCTCCATTCAGATGGCAAGTTCTCTTTCTATAGTCGCTGTTCTCCAAGAGGGACCCAGAACAAAGAGGCAAGGCCTTGGCTTTGAGTTGCAAAAGAAGCTTTGAAATCCAGAACTGAGACCACAGCCTTGCAAGAGCAGGACTTTGAGGGAGAGAAATATTTTTTGTAACTCTGAAAGCTTGGCTTTGAACTTGGAGAGCAGAGGGTGATGCATAAACCCTGAAGTGGGGAAGCTTGTGTGATCACAGAAGCACAGCTCCCACCTGAAGGAGATACAGGATCAGCCAGGAGGTGGGAGAGAAGTTGCAGCTCAGTGCCCCTCAATCTGGATGCTGGCCCCAAAAGGAGTCCTCAGCCCACCTTCCCTGGCACCAGGGCAGAGGGAACCTGCACTTTCCCTACCAGGTGAGGCCTGAGGTCACAACAGGTCTCCCACAGGCCCCCTTCCTGTATGAGGAGGACTCAGGAGAAGAGAAGTGGAGGTGAGCCAGCCCCTCCCCTGAATCCCTTACACTTCCCTGTCTCAAGAGGGGGAGCATCTAGAAGCTTCTGCTCTTCCAAGATGGATGGGGGTGTGGCTGAGACAGGCTGGTGGACCTGGGAGGCCACAGAGGTCAGGAAAGGCAGCCGCAGGGTGACAGCATGACCCTTGCAGCCAGAGGTCAGAGGGTCACAGCTGATTCTGGGCAGAGGCAGGGAGGACAGGTGTGGATGGCCGAAGGCCACAGAGAGTCAGCGTGGACTGCTGCCTGGCCACTAACAGCAAGACAGTGTGTAACACCCCTGGAATATAGATGTCGGCTAGGGAGAAGGAAATGAAAGGGAGAAGAGGCAGAATTCCTGAACTGGCTGGATTTGAGTCCCGCAGGGACAGAGTTTCCATTCAAAGGGACTGAGTTACACTAGGAGTGACGGGATCAATGTCTTTGCTAAGTTCATTTACGGACATATTAAGGCACAGGAGTTTGTGCCTGTGAAATCCTTACATGTCGTGTGCACAGTTGTGCAGGTCATGCACTGCACAATGGAGTCACGCTTAAAGGGCCCCGTCTGCATTAGAGACGTTGTAGATCTGTGTACTATCAAGACAGTTTCCTGACAGATGGGAATCAAGTGCTTTTTTCCATGTCTCACAAAGCCACCTTAAGGGCCAGCAGCATCCCTGCCAGGGGTGTCCGGCACCCAGCTCACAGGAAGCTCTCCATGCATGCTCACCCCTTCTTGATGGTAACCGATATGCGAAGGACATTTGAATTCTTTCAATTCCTCCAGGATCTAAACTCTCTTCCTATGTTGGAGAATCCCAACCACCTTCCAAAACGGAACCCACGCCTTCTACATGGAAGCTGAAAGGGCTGGGAACTCACTTTCCCAGCTTTCCTTGCAAATGGGGTGCAGGCATGTGAACTTGGGCCCAGAGTCTCATAAAGAAGCACTCGCCCCAGATTTTGAATCTGACAACGAGACAGGCAGAGCAGAAGGGACCATGCAGACCCCCTGCAGCAGCAGGCCACCCAGTGATGGTGACGTCATTGGCCCAGGTCCAGGGGGTGATTCCTGGCTGGGGAGTCTCCAAGCTTTGTTCAGGTCCACCTGAAGATCCTCTGCATGCCAAATCCTTTCAATAAATGCCTTTTCTGCTTAAATTAGCCAGAGTTGGTTTCTTTTGCTTGCAAAGCGCTCTGCTACCCACACAGCCTGCATCAGCCTGCGCTCAGCCAGGAGTCCCATTTTCAACTCCCACAGGCTCGGAGGGATCACAGCCCCATACCCCAGGGCCTGCCACTCATGGGCCCAGGAGTCCCCACCCTGGGAGATGCCTCACATGCGCTCAGGAATCAGTTTGCCCTTGTTCTTCAATGCCCACCTCCTGCCCCGGTACCAGGAGAACGCTACTCTGCAGCACAGCCACTCTCCCATGGGGACCACACCTGGCCATCGGGTCCCAAAGCAGGTTGCTTGGCCCAGAGGCTCATTAAGTCTTTCCTGAACAAGAGTCTTGCTCAATCTGTCTCTTAGGCTAGGTGGGTAAGACAGATATCTTTCTGTCCTGCCTCTTCCTTGGGGACCTCTGAACACACACACACACACACACCCCTTCCAGCGAAAAATCCCACAAGGGCCTCATGCTTATCCCTGGCTGCAAATGTGATTGATGCCTGGCTCTCCTCAGAGATGTCCCGGCCCCACCCAAGACCCACAGTTAAGTGACTCCTTTGAAGCAGGCACTCACTAAGCCGTGTGGCTCTCTCTCTCTCAGGGTGACTTGGTTGACCCAAAGGTCCTCCAAGAATAAAGTTTTATGACTCGAAGAACTTTCCTGGCAGAGCCCTAACTGTAGCAGCATCTTCAGAAAGTGGGGTGACACCAGCCCCAGGGGCATCGTGACACCCTCTGACCCTTGAACACAGGCCCTAGGCTATGGTTTCCTAGGTCTAATGCCCACTTGGTCCGTGACTATTTGGTTGTTCCGGTGAGCAGTTCCACGGGGGTGGGTGGGCCTCTGGCCGGTCAGAGAGGAAACTGGGGAACGAGTCAGTTTCCCATGGCCGCGTCTCTGTGCGTGTAGCACACCCATCGTCCTGCAGCCTCCGGCTTCCTGCCACCAGGTCCCACGGACAGATGCCTTTGCCCCCAGGGGAGCCCCATTTCCCCAGCTGACCAGCTGTCAAGCCCATGAGCTGGCAGCTCAGCGTGTCACCACGTGACCCAGGCCAGATGGCACCTGTCAACACCAGCTGCCCCCGTGCGACGCCGGACCACAGCCTGGCACATGCCCACCTGCGTCAGAAGTGGGGCAATTGTGCGGCCCGCACATCAGTCCTGATCCCACTGCCTCATCAGCCCTTGGGGACCCCCATCAGTGCCATCAGCGCAGCACCCACCGGTGTCCCCAGACTTCCCCCAGAGGGAGGCCCCTCTGTGTTCTCACTGAAAAGATGAAGGCCCACGGAATATTCTCTGCACTCGGCAGGCTGTGGGGGCTTAATAGAGGTTAATCACCGTCCTTGTACACCTCTGAAAGTTTTCTAAAACATCCACAGGGAGGGGCGGGACGTTTTTGGTGGCAGCTACAATAGTCACTTGCTGGAATGAGTGAGTCGGCTGAATGCCCAAAGCCTGGTTACGGGGGAGGGAAGGGATGGGGAGGCAGGAATCTTCCAGAAGGGCCTGGCAGAGGTTGGCCCTAGGTGCAGGGTGGGCTCAGCCCCCTGGAGTTGCAGCCAGAGCCTCCAATGAAGAGAGAGAAGGGTCTTGAAGGACTGAGCAGGAGGAGGCAGAGGCCAGAACCTGTGGCTCTCTGCAGCGTGGCCTTGGTCGAGTCCCCACACATCTCTGGCCTCGGGTTCTCTGGCTCCAGCATCGAAACAGCTGCTATTTGCATACTTAGCACTGTACCTGCCTCCCGTCTTTTAACCCTGAGGGTGGTGCTATCAGCTCAGAACCGTGAGGTGCCCTGCTCTGGTCACACAGCTGGCAGTAGGAAGCAGCCTCAGGCTGGGGCAGAGCTGGGATTTGAGCCCAGGCAGGCTGACTCCAAAGCTCATGACTGTGACAGCTTCTCTGCTGATGGCCTGGCCCAGGAGAGGAAAGGACGCTGGGCTGATAGGGGCTGGGGCCGGGAGAGGGGACAGGGCCACCACCCACAAATGAAGCTGTGCTGTCAGCGCCTCACCTGCTCCTCTCATCAGGGGCATCCCCGTGGGGCTTCCTGCGCCCCATCTCTTCCAGACCTCATCACCCCCAGGCCCACTGAGAGACAAGACCCATCCCACACTCACCTGGGGGGACAGAGCAGGAGAGGGCTGTGGCAAAGGCCACACAGCAAGACAGACCCTCCCACAGTGTTCCATCCCGAGCAGCCAGCCAGGATGGCTCGGCACTGACTCTACCCTGGTCTTGGAGTGTGGAGGCCCCTGGGCCACTCCAGGGGGAGCCTGGCTGGGGGTGGCCAGAAGGCTGGGGGAGGCGATGGAGAGAGGGTGCAACAGGTTCCGATGGCCCTGCCACCATACCCCTCGTCGAGCCAGGTAGGGCGAGCAGGAACATGAGCTGTAAGAGGACACTCATGGGAGAAGAAGGAAACAGAAGTGAAACGGGGGTGGGGGGTGGGGCAGAATGTGTGTGTGCGCCTGGGTATCCGCAATTCTCTGCACAGGTTTTTGTGTGTGTGTGTCCGTGTCTGTGCTTGTTGGTGTGTCTGTAGGTCTGCCTATAAGTGTGCATGTCTATGCGTCTTGGATGTTTGTGTGAAGATGTGTTTGTGTACGTGTTTGTTTTGCATTTCCATAGGTTTCCGCGCATTTGTGTTGTGTCAGTGAGTTTATATATCCTCTGTTGTAATTTATGTGCTCGTGTGTCTGCATGTGTGTGTCTTCAGGGGTCTAGGTGTTTGCATTTGTGTGAGCTTTCGTGTTGACAGTGTGTGCTTGAGTGTTTGTCTGGGGGTGAGCAGGGGCTGGCTGGTCCCCATTCTCTCCGTCCCCCACCTCACAATGGCCAGGCTATGGTTGGGGCCCAGCCCAGCGGCTCTGGTTTGGTGACTTGCCCCTAACATCAGGGGCCCGGCTGGCCCACGGCCCCCACCCACAGCCCGTGGGGCTCTGGGTCCTGAGTGGCTGGGTTTTCAGCCGAGAGACGCTGTGTCCCCTACCCCCGCCCCCCAGTGCTCGAACCAGCTGGAGCCACCCACATCCCACATGGAGCCCCAGCCAGGCTGTGGGCAGCCCCCGGGCCTGCCGCTCAAGTCTGTGCCAGGTACAGCCCAGCCCCAGGGCCAGCAGAGCTGCTCCTCAGCCACCCACCAAGGAGCGGGGATGAAGGCAGGGCGGGAGCGGCAGGGAGAGGGGCGGCTGATGGACCACGGAGCCCGCCCCCTGCAGGCTGAGCTGGGCTGCAAGGTGCCGGGGGCTTCCGCCTTCCTGCCTGCTGCGACCTCCAGCAGCGCAGGTACCTCTCTTGGTCCAGGTTTCTCATTTTTAAAAGAAGGGGCTGTTGTGAGCAGGACCACAGCATACAGTCGTAGAGCTGTGCACCGCACAAACGCACCTGGCTGAGGTGACAAGGCGCTGAGAGCCAGCTCGGATTCTGCCTGGGGCCCTGGAGGAAAGGCTGCCCCGAGCCCACGTGGGGTGTCTGCCTAGGGGGCGCCCTGTTGCAGTTCTCACAAAGGTGCCGCCCCACTCTCGGGGCTTTGGCTGGAGGGAGGAGGCGCCAGCCTTGACCAGCCCCACCCTGCCCGATGTCCATCACAGACTCTCCCTAAACCCTCTGCAGAGACCTCCGCAGCACCTCCTGCCCCGCTGGCCTTGACTCTCCTTTGAATCACCCAAGACCCAGAAAGGCCCCCCGAGTCCTGCCCTAACTCCCTCCCCCCATTTTACAGACCAGGTCACTGAGGCCTCGGGAAGTGCGCTGCTGGCCCCTCGACCACCTTCCTTCCCGCTCGCCCGCCTGCCCACTGTCCCTGCTCTCCTCCCAGCCACACTTGACCGAGCCCTTTTCCAGACACTACAGGCCTTAGGAAAACTACTCTGTGGAGGACACGGAGTCTCAAGAGAGACGTGCCCCGTTCACTGTCCCACAGTCATTCCGAGGTGCAAACCGGGCCTCTCTGGCTCCAATTCCCTCGGCACCCACCACCCCTCACCCCTACACCTGTTGCCCCTCGCCCCTGTACCTGCTGCCCCTCACCCCTACACCCACCTCCCCTCACCCCACATTTCCTAGCCGCCCCTGACAGCAATTGACACACTTTTCTGCTTTGCTGTTCTTTGGTACATTAGGAAGGTAGCTGGGGGGTGCCCGTGGGGGTGGGGCGGAGGACAGTAGCTGGCTCCCGTCCGGTTGGGTTGGCAAACCTGTGGGAAACAGGGACAAGGCCTGAGACGCTCTGGGGTGGTTCTGTGCACACCTGAGAGACCCCCTGACCTCCCACACCCCACTCTAGGGCTGGGGTCCCAGAGCAGGGCTGGCTTGTCCCAGGGCTTGGAAGGCAGGGCTGGCCCACGATGGCCACCCCCACATGGGAGCAGCTGCGGGTGGGGGACCCCTTACCCAGCCTCAGACTCAGCTGGGCGCATTGAAGCGGTTGCTATGAGGAGTGTCTCGGTAGTAGGGGTCGGCTGAGATCAGAGTTCTGCAAAGAACGGGGACCGACAGGTGAGGGAAGGCTGCTGAGCCCCCACCTTCTCTCTTGCTGTCCCCTCCCGCGGCCAGCTCTCAGCTGGCAGCCAAGCCACAAGCATTCTGCTCCAGCCAACTCTGGGTCATTGACGGGATAAACACCATTCTTGCGGTATTGAATTGAGCAGAAAGGAGGCAGAACCACAGTCCATTCATCTTGGGACCCCACCCCCACCCCACCCCACGCGGTCTGGCAGGGAGCATGGATGGAGCATGCTCAGTGAGCTTGGCAAACGCCTGGGCGAGGGGGCGGGTGGGGGAGCAGCTGCTGTGCGGAGGGAGGGGCCACTGGAAAGTGGGGATTGAGGGCTGGAGGGGCCCCTGCAGGCAGGAGGGCCGAGGGGCATGCAGGGGAGCGGAGGAGCACTAAGCAAAGCCGGGGAGAGGAAAGAGGCCCCCGGACAGGTGGACAGACAGACAGAGGAAGGGAAGAGAGGCCGGGGAAAGGCCCGAGGAGGGCCCAGAGGCTAGGGCTGGACCTTGAAGGGGAGGGAGGGGCTTGAGCTGGAGGGGGGAGGTGCCACCTTCCCACGTGGGGGTGCAGGCGCCGCAGGCTCTCCGTGGTGTTGGGGGTGGCCTCCATGCGGGTGACCGGCTGGTTGAGGGCATAGCCTCCCGGCTTCTGGGGCTGGATGCCGCCTCGGGTCCAGCCTTCCCGGTCCAGACCCTTGGGGATGTTCTCGAAGTACCTGGAATGGGGGAGGGGCGCTCGCGCTCACGGTCCTCCAGCCTGAGGCCCCGCCTTCTAAATAGGTCTCCGTTGGCACCCGGCCATTCTGGTGTCCCGCGGCCCTGCAGGGGCCCCCTCCTTGGACCCTCTGCCTCTGACCGCACCCTTGCAACCCCTCACTCCTGGCATCTGACTACCCCCTGATTGAAATCTTCCCGGGACCCTCTGTTACACCGCCCGCTTGCCGCCGGCCTCCCCCCAGTGGGAACCCAGGCTCTGGCTGTCCACGCTGCTCGCAAGCCCCGCGGCCTACTTGCCTCGCCTGGCGCCCCCTAAAGCCAGGTCTATGCACCTAACCCACTCGGGAAGCCCCCTCTCTCGCCCTGAGCTCGATGCCCCTTGCGCCTTGCCCCACCCCAAGCACCCTGACCCTGGGATGGCACTTTAGATGGTAGAGTGTTGCGTCTCTCCCTGGCCTGTGAGCCAGGAGTGAGGGTGGTGGGGACCCTGCCAGTTAAATTCTGTTGGGTGAATGAATTCCATGGAGCATCCTGGAGCAGGGAGGCAGAGAGATGAGAAGGTCAGGAGAGGATTCTTGAGTTGAGCAGGACTTGGGAGAGTGGGAGCCTGAGTTGACAGGGAGGGGGCGCATCTTGGAAGAACATGGAATTGGAGGGAGCAGGGCAGGATGGGCACAGAGGAGAGCTGCTGTGAACGGAGGCTTGGGTTTCCCAGTGCAGAGGCTTTTTTTCCTCCTAAGATTTACACTTTCTTTATCCCACTCCTGTAATACCCACCCTGGGATCCTTGCCCGTGGCTCCAGGGCCCCCTTCTCCTGGAAGCCCTCCCTGATGCCCAGGCCTCCCATACACAGAGCTGGCCTTTGGAGGAAGCAAGGAGCCCACCTGCTGCAGACTGGACGTGGTATGTTAGCAGATGCTCCTGTTGCACCATTCAGACCCCCCAGACCCCCTGTTCTCCCCACACCCCCCTGCCTGACTGCCAGTAGTCTACCCTGCAGCTCGGTGGAGGGCTACCCTTGAGTTGCTGGAGCCTGCTTTGCCGAGCAAGGAAGTGCCTGGGATGTTGTGTCGCTCCTGGGGACAGTCCTTAGCCAATGGCTGATGGACGTGGGGTATAAAGACCCCGGCTCTCTCACCCCTTGACTGGCATCATTGAACGTTGTGCATTTTGCACTGTTTGGGCGGTGTCTCCCCACAGGGTATCTGGCTTAATCACCCACCCGTTATTGGCTGCCTTCCCTTCTCCTTCCCACATCCTGGCTCCTTCACACCCTAATAAACTGCTTGCACTTGAATGCTTGGGTCAGGGTCTGCTTCTGGGGAAGCCGCGCTAAGACAGTGTTAGCATGGCTTCTCCACCAAGGCTGTGCGTTCTTTACTTTTCCCGTCCCAGTCTCAGTCTCCCTGTCTGTAAAATGGGTGCCAACTTTACAGCCACAGATTTGGACAGGGAAGAGGGGGTTCACCTTTGGTTGTAGGTGGTCAGGTACCGATTTTCCAGGTCTGGGTCATAGGAGCTCCGGACGTAGCTGGGGTTGTTAAGGCTGAACCCTGTGGGCTCCTGCGAAAGACGGACGGTGGTCTGTCAGGCCTGGAGGAGGGACATTTGGGGGTGGGGGCTGCGTGCATGCAGTCTCACCTTGTTCCCCACAGTCTCCCGGCCAAGCAGGGCCACGTTGGTCTGCTGCACCCGCTGGGGTGCCTGGAACTGCCACTGGTTCACGCTGCTGGGTTCTGGGCAGGGAGGGGGGCCCTGCAGGGGATGGAGCCACGGAAGGGTGGCAGGGCGGGCCAGGGTGAAGCAGCAAGAGTGGCGGGGGGGCAGGCAGAGGCACGCAGCCCCCACCTGCCCCCAGCCCCACGACCCCTTGTCCCCTTCACTTCCCAGCCCAGGGCCTTTACCCCTCCGCCTGGAAGCCTCTCCAAATACCCTCCTCCCTCCCACCCTCCCGTGCCAGCCAAGGGCCACCCTCACTGCTCCCCTCTGAGACTTCCCTTCTCTGAGGAGCCTCAAGGCCACTCACCCTGGGGTTCAAAGTCCTTTCGTTCACTCGGCTGAAGCCTGTCTCCCGATCGGAGCCGCGGGCCAGCACAGGCAGGAACTCATCTCCCTGAGGGAAGCCATGTATAGCGCTGTCCTAACTGCCCCTCCAGGAGAACCCCCCACCTGCGGGTCTCCTGCCCCCACCCCCAGCTCAGCACCAGCTTACATGGGGGTGGGTCAAGGGAAGGAAGTCTGACTTGGTGACACTCCTGCCAGGGAGAAGGGTCTGGAAAAGAGGCCCACAGAGGAACCTTAGCCCAGTGGGGGCAGCTCGGCAGGGTGAGCCTCTTGCCCCCTGTCCTGAGTGAAGCTGGTTGCCCCCCACCCTGCCTCCAGGCCCCCACTGCGGCAGGGCCCAGCACAACTGAGCATGATTGAGGTAACTGAGGAAGTACAAGAGTTTGGGGAGAAGTGAGGGGAGGGCATGACTCTGAACTGGAACCAGTAGGCCAGGGTTCTTATCTGAACTCTGAGTGACCTTGCCTAGGCCCCTTCTTCTCTTCAGGCCTCACTCTTCTCATCTGTAAAATGGGGGAGTTGGACCAAAGCAGTGGTTTTTCACCCAAAGCAACTGCTCTGTCATCTTGTGTTGGAACAAAAGGTTCTGCAGCTCATTAAAAAAAAACAACAACAACCAAAAACCCTAGAGGAGAGAGTCTCCCACAAATTGGTGGGGCCCAGTCTGACTTACAGGGTCCCCTGGGAGGGCCTGAGAGGGCGGCTGGAAGACAATGGGGTTCTTGGTGGGCTCTTCACTGAAGCCGGTCTGCTCCTTGGCGCCGATGGATTTCTTCTGCAGGAAATCTGCAAAAGACATCCCCGGGGCTGACCCCAGATGGCCTGGCCCCACCCGCACGGCCTCCAGGGGCTAGGTGTGTGGACAGCTGGGGAGGGAGCTGCCTCCAAGATCTGGAGACCTGACCCTCCAGGACTGTGGTCACCAGAGTCCAGGCCAGAGAACAAGAGAGGAGAGTGAAGGGAAGGGGGCGCTACCAGGCCCGGAGCCTGCTGTGGTCAGGCCCAAGCAGCCCGGCTAAGCAAGCAAAGTCATTCTTTGGGGAGGTGGTAGGTCTGAGGCACCAAAGCCAGCCTGGGGGAGACTGTTCCCCCAAACCACCTGCATATCCTTCTTTCCCCGAGCTCCAGGTGCCCCTGGGGAGCTTACCTAGGGCTCAAGGGGGTAGGGAGGTGGCGTGGGAGGGGGCATGAGCTCAGGTGGGCCTACCTGGCTGGTTTGATGGCTCATTGAGATACTTGGAATTGTATTCAGAAGTCATGAAGCGCGGGCCCTGGGACGCAGAGGGCAGAATGAAGGGGGCACAAGGTGGACCCGGGCCAGGGGGCGTTTGGCGGTGGAGGTGGCGCTCTGTGGTCCATGCTCTGAGCTGCCTTGAGCAGGCCTGTGTGGGACGTTCTGAGAAGCAAGGGCTAGGACGGCATCCCTGCCACGAACATCTTTCTGATCAGGCATCACAGTGCCACAAGTCCCACCAGCAGCTGGCAGGTCCCCTTGTGACAGTGAACACTAAGTCATGTGCCACACTGGACCCCTGGGAATGAGCAAGTGGGCCCAGAGTCCCTGGGACCCAGACCAGGCCGAGGGCCTAAATGGGAAGAGAGAGGCCCTGGGCTCAGGGCGTCTGGATGGGGAAGGAGAGAGAAGGGAGTTGGGTGCTAAATCGTAAAATGCAGTAAGGGGGCCCAGGATGACTACTTCGATGCTGTTTTGGGAATATCAAATCCTTTGCCCTCCCCAGTTTTTCTGGGTGCCCTGAGCCCATATCGAGTTGGCTTCTTGGGTGATGAGTACTGTTCTGGGCTCACAAGGGAGAAGGAGGTGGGTCTGGCCCCTCTGTCCGGCCCCGCAGCACTTGGCTGGCTGGGCCGCCCACTCACGTGCCGGGCATTCTCCCACTCCAGTGAGCCCTTGCTCCGCTGCTGGTGGAGCAGGGGCACATCCTTGGGCTCCAGCCCTGGGATGGACTGGGCCCCATAATCCTGGGTGTCGAAATGGACCTTCCTGACCTGGGAGGAGAGAGCAGCCAGTTACCCTCCAGGGCCAGGTGAGGGGATTGCAGTTGATTCCTGGCCCTGATTCTACCCTTGACTCCTCCAGAGAATCTCCCCAGCTGCCAGAGGGGCCCCAGGCCACTCTGCTTAGAGCCTGCAGCACTCCCCATAGCACTCAGAGTAGAATCCCAGAGCCTGACAGTGGCTCCCAAAGACCTTGGCTCCTCACTCCCTTCCAGCCACTCTCTTCATTGTCTCTCTTCACATCAGGCATACCCTCACCTCAGGGCCTTTGCACTTGCTCTTTCTAATGCTTGGAACGCCCTTCCCCCAGACAGCTGCAGGACCCATTTCCTAACCTTTCCCCACAAGTCTTTGTCAAATGTCACCCCAGCAAGCTCTTTCCTGACCTCCCTGATTTGCAGTTGTAGCCTCTTGGCCCCTGCTGTACCCCCTACCTCTTCTTTGTTGTATTCTGTTCCCAGCACTTATCACCTTCAAATATAGAAGAGATGTTCTGAATATACTGGTTGAATGATTGAATGAATGAATGAATGAGTAGTCATTCTGTTGGTGATTATGACAATACTAAAGATGGCAATGTTGGTGGTACAAATGAAGAAGATGGGGATGATAATGACAAAAGTGTGATAACAGTCATGGGATAATGGAGGTCGTGAGGATGGAGATGTGGGCTTGCGATGCGGATGGGATGGTGGTGATGATAGGGATGGTGGGCTTCATGGGGCTGGGGGTGGGATGAGTTTGGGATGGGGAGGGAAGGGAATGATGGTGGGGTGAGGAGGGTGGGCATCATGGGGTGGGCTGGAAATGGTGGGGATGGAGATGAGTACAAAGGTGATGATGGTGGGTGGACCACCTGCCCTGCACTGTGGCTCCTCCATGTCCAGATAGCTCAGCCCAGACCAGCTGCTGAGAGTGCAGTCCCAGCCTGCTGGACGATGCCCACATTCCCACCAGCTCCCGTCCTTCCCCCACCCTATCCTAGGGCTCCCCTCCCCCACCTTGGTCCAGCGCTCACCTCCTTGGTGAGGGGGCCCACATTGGCCTTCTCCTGCGTGTAGCCAGAGCCGGTCTGGTGCATGCTCCACGGCAGCGGATACTTACCGTCAGGCATCTCCAGTGGGCGGTAACTCTGATTGGTCACTGTCTGGAAATTGTCCCGGACTTGTTCCCTGAGGGCAGGGCAGGAGCAGGAGCTAGGATCACTAGACCTACCTGCCTTTGCCTTTGGGGGCTACACTGCATACCCCCAGGAGTTTCCCACCTCCCTCAACCCTCCCTGCAGGTGCTTCAGGGCCCCAGACCTAGGCCAGGCAAGGCTCTGTGCCTCTGGGCTTCAGATTCCCATCCATGGAACCTGGAGTTGGTCTGATGAGCTCTGATGTCCCTGAGAGTTAAGGCCTAGGTGGCAGGGGCCGAGGAGGAGATTGTACAGACCGTACCCCATGGCTGGGTTGTCCAGGACATCAAGATTGGCTTGGTAGGAGAACACGGGCCGGTAATTTGATTTGTAGCCTGTGCCTACGTGATTGCCCATCCGGGGCTTGAACTCCTCCCGACCTGCCAGAGAGGAAACAGCGTCAGCAGAGCTGGAAGAGGAAGGAGCCGGGCTTCCCAGACAGGGAGGGACAGCCTGCCCCCAAGGGGTCCAGGGTCTCCTGGGAGAGGAGACGTCACAGGCACTGGGCAAGAGAGGGTGGGACAGGGCCTGTGCTAGAAGCCTGGCCCCTCGGGACTGTGACAGCAGGAAATGGAGATGTGATGGGGACAAAGTCAGCGAGGCAGAATCCCAGTGACAGAATCGGGAGGGGGCAGTGTGGCAGGGCCAGCCTGACGTGGTCCCCGGGGGACTCAGGAGGTGCATCGATGTGATGGAGGTCGCTCTCCAGCGTGTGGGGGGCCAGAGGGTCTGCCCGCATCCCTTCCTGCCCAGTGTCCTGGAGGGGGCTCCCAAACATAAGTGTCCTCACCATAGGCTGTGCTGTAGCTGGTGGCGTAGAATTTCAGGGGGTCTGTGCAGCCCCCCGAACTCATCTTCACATATGGGGAGACAATCCCCAGGGGAAGCTTCCCCATCATGATTCTGTGGGACAGGCCCAGGAGGGCCTGGGAAGGAAGCACAAGGAACCTCGTCAGCCCAGCAGCCCAAAGGGCCTCTGAGCCTGCCCGGGGCTCCGGCCCAGACCACAGAGGCCACAGGCAACTCCGAATCTGGCCAGCCCCTTCTCCCAGGGGGTGACTCTCTTCCCACCTCACCCCCCAAACTGAGGAAAGAACAAATGATCATCACCACTTATCTCATGTTTACTTGTGTATCATTTTATCTTCCCAACACCTTCATATAAACTCTTCATAGCCCCGTTTTACAGCTGGGGAAACTGAGGTTCCCCACGATGAAGGGTTTGCTCACAGGAATTGGTGGAGGCCGGATGCAGACCCGTGATATCGGACTCCTCAGGCCCCGATTTTGACCACTACATGCCCTCCCCTTGGGGAATGAATGTCTGGGCTCTCCCTCCGCTCCCCCGGCCTCGCCTGCCTCCCGCTGGAAGTTGGCTCCACTCTCCCGGGGCCCAACCGCAGCGGGCCCCACCCTCACCTGCCCTCCACAGTAGCTCTGAGGTCGGGGCGAGAGGCTGCGGGAGGCAGGAGCCGCTCCAGAGAAGCCGGGGCCCTCCCGGAGGTGGCCAAGCCAGGAGAAACAGTATGTTGCCTAGCAACTGGCGCCTAGCAACGGCGTCCCCACGCCTCTGAAGCCATTCCAGGGCCCTCAGAGGGGCTGACCTGACCTGGAGGGGGACATCCTACGGCTCTGGCCCCCCACCCTGTCCCCAGCCTTCCCTGACTGAGCCGGGAAGTGTGGCTGTGTGAGTGACACAGAATAAAAGATAATCCCCAACAATCACTCCCATTTATTGAGTGCCCACTTCTCGCCAGACACTTTACATCCTTTATCTCCAGTCCTCTGAGCCGCTCATCCAGGTAGCTATTATTATCTCTGTTTTCATGTGGGGAAAATGAGGCTTAGGCAAGCGAAGTGTTTCAACTGGCTGGGGATCGCACAAGCAGAAAAGAACAGTTAGGATTCCCGCGTGGGTGGGTCCAAGCCCCACTCTTCTGCCTCTTAGTAAATTAATGTTTACTATGTTCTGCCAGAGCCAAATCTGTGCTAAGCACTTTTCCACACATTATCTCGTATAATCCTCCAAACCACCTGTGAACAGGGCACTATTATTCAGGGGCCAATAAACCACAGCTGTTAGGAGCGCAGGTCCACCTGGTCTGTCACCTGGATGAAGTCCTGAGCCTCTTCACGCCCACATTTCCTCCTCTTTACCTGGGGGGTGTGATTGCTCCCCCCCACGGGCTGTTGGAGGATTTAATGAGAGCATAGATTGCGAGTCTGCAGATAGTAAATGCTCGGTGTCATAAAGCTGCTATTCTTTGCCTCATTTCACAGATGGGAAAGGTGAGGCTCAAGGACAAATTCACGGCGGGTGGAAGCTCGGGCCAGAGTGAGCCAGTGCCACTGTCCGGGCCCCTTGCTCGACAGCCCCTTGGCCTCTTGCTGCCTTTCAGGCCTGTAGATGCTTAGCAGCGGGATTCAGGGTGGCCTGGTTTGCAGCACGTGCCAACTGCCATGGTGTAAATACTCCAATAAAGACTGATTTCAAGCCACCAACACAATGTCACTAGCAGGGGGTTGGGGAGAGGGGCCACCGCGCACCGCTCTAACGTTCTTCACCATGCAGGTGCAATAGATGTACGTACTCTTCAGAGCATAATTAATGGCCATGCGTAGTAAAATCATCAAGAGGTGACGAGTTCTGAGTCTTTGCCTTTATTTTTAATGTAATTTATTAAATTGTAAGACTATGTAATGGGATTTTTACTAATGGCTACATTTACCAACCAGCCTGCAAATTTCCTGAAAACTTCACCTTCAGCTCTCCTGAGCTGGCTCCAGTGCACCCCCACTCTTAGAGGAGAAGGAGGTGTGGGTGAGGGGAGGCCACGGGCAGAGTGTCACCACATGTCTTCACTGCACTCACCCTGCAGTGACCAGATTTGCTGGGGTGGCTCGTGGTCACACATGACCCCCACAGAGAGGCCCTGGCCTCAGCGGGCCCTGGGCCCAGGGAGGGGCATGGAGCAAGCAGAGGGGTGGCAGGCTCCCAACCCCTGGAAGAGCAATTCTGTTCCGGGCCCAAGCCTGCAAGGACCCAGAAGTAACGTGCACAGCCCTGCTCCCTGGTGAGGGCTCCAAGCACGAAACCCAAGGTAGGGTGAGACTGCCATAGGTGGGGTGCTTGCCCAGGGGGAAGGGAGAGGGCGACCCTCCTCAATGTGTGCACAGAGATGTGGTTACAAGCAAGAGCTCAGAATCTGAAGCCAGGTAGCACAGGCCCTGGGTCTGCCACTTAGTAACTGTAAGACTTTGTGCATGTTACTGGTGCCTCGGTTTCCCCATCTGGAGAACCGGGAAGTAATGGCACCTCTCTGTGGGGCTGTGGTCCACATAAATCACTCCACCCAGCTCCTGGCACATGGTAAGTGCCATCTGAGAGTTAGGGAAAGACCCTGGGGAGGGGTATCTATGGGAGGCTCACTGCCAGGCAGAGGGGGGGTTCAAGGGTCATCGCAGGAATTCTGCCTAGACCCTGCCCTCAGGGATCCCACAGTCTATGGGGGATCTTTGACACAGTGTGATGTAGTGAAAGACAGCTCAATTTGGGAGCCAGAGAGGCCTGGGTTCAGAACCCGCTTCTGTCCCTTGCTACCTGTAGGACTCAGGGCTTCACGGCCCGGAAGCTCTTTCTGCACCTGGAGCATATGCTGCAGGGATGCTGCCAAGTGTCGTGCAGGTGGGGAGCACTGCAGAAGGCTGGGGGGCGGGAGCACTCCAGGTGGAAGACCCAGCCAGGGCAAAGCCGGGGAGGTGCCCCACGCTGGAGCCGGGACTGTTTCCTGCTGCCGCACCGAGGTGTGGAGGGGAGGCTCAGCTGGGAGAGAAGCCTCCGGGCGGCTGTGGCCAGGTTTTCCTCTTAGCATTGGGTGGGGATAGAAAGGTTTGAAATCGTCCCTTAGGTCTGTGAGGGAAGTTTTTGGCTCTGGTTCCTGGGGACAGCCGGCAAGCCTCCCCGTGGCCTGTGGTTTTCTGTTGTGTGGCGACACCCAGCGGCTGTGCCTTGGAACTGCATGAGGTGCCCAAGTGCTGCCCTAATGTCTGTGGGGCTCCTGCAGGTCCCCCCAGCCACCGGCCACTCAGCCTCACCCACCCCCCGGGCTCTCCCGCGCAGAATTGCTGTGGGATTTTTTGGACCTCTTGTCTCAGGCCTCTGTTTTCTATCTGTTAAATGAAAGAACAGACTAAATGATCCTTCCAGATTTATCTTTTATTTTTATTTTTTTTAAGATTTATTTATTTTATTTCATTCATCCCCCCCCCCTTGCTGCCCGTGCTGCTGTGTCCATTCGCTGCGTGTCCTCTCTGTGTCTGCTTATCTCCCCCTCGCTGCGAGGTCCCGCCGCATCAGCCCACTGCACCGCGCGAGCCGGCCTGCCCTCACAAGGAGGCGCCAGGAAGCGAACCCGGGGCCTCCCATATGGTAAACGGGTGCTCTATCCATTGCGCCACACCCGCTTCCTGCCGTGAGGTTGCTGCATCAGCCCACCGGGCCGCTCAGGCCGGCGTGCCCTCACAAGGAGGCCTCGGGACGCGAACCCGGGCCTCC
>JAQZBX010012675.1:0-40888 GCA_029593785.1 Cabassous unicinctus | reverse complement strand
AAAAAAGAGAGAGAAAAGGCGTCCCAGACCTGGGCAGCGCGGAAAGGCTCAAGCCCCCATGCAGTGAAGTGATGCACCAAAAAGACGATGAGGCAACCAGATAGAAAAAAAAAAAAGTGAGTGGCTGTTCTGTCCCTAAAAGTATTCAGGTGTAGATTGTGTGATTACTTGGTGGGGCAGCAGGAGGGGGGTGGGCTACGTGCTTTCAAGAGCCCCTTAGCCCTGAGAGTTGGGGCCTGTCCCGAGAGCCACGTCCTCACACAGCCCCTCATCAGCATCTCTCCAACCTTCTTCTCCCCTAATGTTCCCTCAGGACCATGGGGGCCGCCGCTGGTCCTCCGTAGAAGAGCTCCAGGTGATACTTCCAGAGCCCTCTCTTTCCTCTTGCCCAACCTCTGTCCCCACCCTTCCTGTGGCTCTCCAGCCTGCCCCAAGCCTTGCTGCTCAGTGTTTCAGAACTTCCCTTGCCCTGTGGCACCCCATTCACCCAGAGACGGATGGCGAGTCCCCAGTTGTGAACCCACAGCTCACATCAGCCCAGCCTTGCCCAGGCTCAGCTCTCAGCACCCCTCTCCCTTATATATCCTGGGCTCCTAAACCCCCAAGCCCCCAGCCGGGGCCAAGGTCAGTGCCTGGGCTGACAGCTCTGTGTGTCTGAGATGAGGTCACTCCAGGCCTGGCCTGAAACGGTCTCCAGGGAGCCTCAAGTACCCACTGATAGGGGATTCAGGGCCCATATTTATAGGTCAAAACTTTCTCAGCCAGCCACAGCCCCCTGATGGACATAGTTATTTAAACATGGGACCACATACCACTCACCCCATCTCAAAGTCTACATCAAAACCAGTTGATCAAATGTCCCTGTCCCAAGAAAGGAAAACCATAAATCTGTCACTCAATTTGATGACATAAGGAAGCATGTGTTCAAAGAAGTTAGCTCCAAGGTTGTTCGTTTGAGGACTTGATTTTGATCAAGGATTTATCGGCGATGAAGCCAAAGCTGAAAGGACCTGCAAAGAACAAGTACAGTGGGAAATGGATGTGGCTCAAGTGACTGGGCTCCCATCTACATATGGGAGGTCCTGGGTTCGATTCCCGGGGCCTCCTGGTGAAGGCAAGCTGGCCCGCGCCATAGAGAGCCGGTGCAGCAATATGACACGACAAAGGGAGATGCAGAGGAGAGACAGTGAGAGACGCATCAGACCAGGTGACTCAGGCAATTGAGCGCCTCTCTCCCACACCAGAGGTCCCGGGATCGGTTCCTGGTGCTTCCTAAGAGACAAAGACGAGAAGATAAAAAAGACAAGCAGACACAGAAAGAACACACAGCGAATGGACACAGAGAGCAGACAGCGAGCACAATACAAGGGGAAGGGGGGTGGTGGGAGAAAAAAAATTCACTAAAATTAAAAACTATCTTAAAAAACAAACAAACACAGCAACAAGAATCCCTCAAGAATTCAAGAAATAACATCAGAAACTCCAGGAGGCTGCCTCCCAAGAACTGGGTTCCAGCACCTCCCGAGCCACATGCCCCGTTTACGTCTGCTCAGCCGGTACCCACTCCACGCTGAGGAGTGTGGCTTACGGTTCCCAGCCACTGAATTCAGATGGCTAGCAAGTGGCAGAGTGGGGATCTCAGAGAACAATGGCTTGTTCCTGACCCCCGAGGGCTTCAGAGTGGAGCTGGACAGGCAGCAAGACCAGCTGATGCTTCTTAAATGGTTTCTATTTCATCAAATCCTCAAGAAAATACTATTAAATCTGAAGAAGCTGAGACACAGAAGTTACCGAAGCCCAGGGTCACAGAGCTGGTGAGAAAAAGACAGTCTGTTTGACTTGTTTGTTATTTATTGCGGGTCTTTCCCACTGGAATGTGGCTCCAAGAGGCAAGGATCAACTGTGCTGTCTTCAGTGCCCAGAAGAACGCGTGGCATATAGTAGGTGCTCACTAAGTATCTGCTGAATGAATGAGTGACAAGCCAGGATTTGAACCCAGCAGTCTGGCCCAGATCTAGGCTCACAAACACTACGCGGTAACGTGAAAAGTTAGCTAACCGTGCAAAATCAAACCTTAATATGAGAAAATAAGACAGGCACAGGAGCTGACAAAAGGTAGTGAGAATAAAATTCCATTTGGTATAAGGTTGGCCAGAAGGCTTACAGCCACCAGGGAGGGCTTGTAAGAAAGATTCTAACTCTTCTTATCTAGAGCTCTTTGGGATCCGTTGGGTTTTCACACCCAACCCTGTGTCCAGGGCTCCATAAACTGTCTGTGAGGGCGGAATTGGACACAGTATGAGTCAGCCGGGTTCCTGCCAGGTGGATGAGGCCTGATTTTCTGAGGAAACAAAGGCAGGGTGTTCCTTCTTCAATGTTCCGCCTCCTGCTGCCAGGTCTGACACGTTTATTAAAGCCCTAGCCCGGTGTGGAGGACCAGCCCACAGCTGTCCCCATGGCTGTGCAGCTCGGTCCCTTGGCAGTGGTCCCGCCCAGGAGCTGTGACTTGGTGGGCTCTCTGCTGGCCACGCCGCCCCAGGTGGGAAGGCTCGTGCTGTCCTGCCCCAGGATCCCAAAGCCGGGCCTCCCCTCCTCACCTGCTGTGCCCTGCAGCCACTTTAAGCCAAGGCTTCTCCAGGGGCAACAAATCACTTGGAGTTCATGCTGAAAAGTGGATTCTGACTCAGGGGGTCTGGGGTGGGCCTGAAATTGTGCATTTCCAACAAGCTTCTGGGTGGATTCTCTGCTTCTGGCTCCTGGACCACACTTCGAGAAAGAATGCATCTTTTTCAAAAAGTAAGAACAAAAATGTATCCCTCAACTTAGGTTAAGGAAGGACATAATTAAGAATAGGTCGAGGGGAGCGGGTGTGGCTCAAGCGATTGAGCGCCCATCTCCCACATGCGAGGTCCTGGGTTTGATTTCTGGTGCTTCCTAAAGAAGACAAACAACAGCAGACAACAAGCAATGAGCAAAAACAACAACCAACGAGCAAAAACAAAGCGAGTGGGGAGCGGATGTGGCTCAAGCCATTGAGCACCCGCCTCCCACATGGGAGGCCCCAGGTTCAGTTCCCAGTGCCTCTTAAAGAAAACACAAGCAGACAACAAGCAAAAATAATGAGCAAAAACAATGAGCAAACAGACAAGGGAGCCATTTCAGGGGGGAAAAAAAAAGAATAGGTTGAAAATCCTAAGATCTCCAAGGGAGTTGGTGACAGTGTTCATTCATTCATTAAGGGCCTGCTGTGTGCAAGTGAAGGCCCCACTGGGACACTGGGGACCAAGAGGGACACCCGCCCTGGTGGAAGTCACAGTCTACAGGAGAGACAATTCAACAAGGCATCCCAATGCATGAGGTGGTGCAGGAGAGCAGCTGCCAGGGAACACCTCTGGGGGCTCAGGAAGACTTCCTGGAGGAAGTGACATTTGAGCCAAGACAGCTGACCTGAGTGTGTGCTGGGCGCTCTCCCTCAGCCCCTCTGCCCTCCTCACCAGGCCCAGTGGGTCTTCCCACCTGGCCTCCCAAGCAGTGCTTCCCCCAATCACTTGTGCTGTTTGGCACAGCCCCTTGGGAAGTGGCGAGACTTGTTTGGGATAAATGGGACAGGGCTGAGGGCACCCATGCCCTCTTCACACACTTCTCACCCCCGTGGCATCCCAGCTGGGAGGCTCTGCCTCAGCTGATAAGGCCCGCTGCACCTACATGCGAAAAGCTCCTTATAATTTTTCAACCACTTGCACTACGTCACCTCATTTGAGTCTCATGATCAGGGCAGCCAATATATTTTTTTTTTTATTGGTGGGAAAAAAATAATTCGCTCCAGGGCACACAGTGAGTCAGTGCCGGACTAGGATCAGGACACGCCAGGTCTGGGCGCCCAAAATAGGCCAACCTGCATCACCACCCATTTTTAAAAAAAGAAAAGGGATGGCGTGGAGGGTACCACCCTTCCCAGGAAAAAACAACAGCAAACCCTTTCAGTTTCTCTTAAGTGCCGGGGCTCCCTCCTAGCTCTGCGTAATAATGGTTTCCACTGAAATCTGTAACTGGGCTGCCACTGCCCCTTGGATTCTTTTCAACGGCGAAAAGCTTGTTTTTCCTCAATACAGCAAAGCCCTTAAAATGAAGCAGTCCAGGAAGACAGTGACATAACCTAGAAATATTTGACTCCAAGCGAGTGGCGGCAATTGCCGATCCAGGATACACCCCAGACTCTTCCCAGCTGCAACAACAAATGCTATAGGGAAGCAATCAAGAGAGGGCAGGAGACTTTGGCCCCAGATCCCAGGTACCTAAAGCAGCCAGGCTCTGGAAGGAAGCCACTTCAAATACTCATGTGAAAACAATGCTGCAATATTCCTCTGTTTCCACTGAGGTTTCCACTGAATAACAGTGAATAACAGCTGTCAACAACTCAGGAAGACAGTGGCTTGGCCCCAGTCTTTCTTCTTTGCAAGTGTTCTTTTGTCAACATTGCATTACTCTTTTCAGCAAGGGTAAAATAAAGGCATGCACGACTACTCCAAGGGAGCAAAGCATTTCCAGGTATGCCCTGCCTTTGTTTCGAGTCTGCGTCTGAGAGGTCAACGGTCCTCTATTGAGAAGGGAGTGTTCTTAAGGAACTGTCAAAGGAGGGGCTTGTTTGATGCACCCTCTGCTCAGAAGGCTCCTTTGATCTTTACAAAAGTTTCCGCGAAAAGTTTAAAATGTTATAAAGGCCCCATGCTGCAGATAATCCGGAAGGTTCTACACTGTTTTATGCCGCCCTGCTTAATACTCAGGAGCAGCCGGTCTGATGCCCCCTGTTACTAGCTGTGCAGTCCAAGCCGCCGACGTGCTGAGCAAATTCAGGAGCAATGAAGCCGCTGGATCACCGGGGCGCATCCCGGATCCTGGGCGTGAGTCATCAACCCTGGCCGTGTCCTGATGCCTTTCTCCGGAGGAGACCACAGCCCTCTCACCTGGGCCGGCTAGAGACCACAGAGTGAAAAGCCAAGAACCAGTGTTTCTAACTCAGGGGTTCGTCATCTTTTGGACCCCTTTGCCAGTCAGGCGAAAGCCGCGGGCCCCTCACTAAGTCCACACTATACTGTGTATTAGTTAATAGATATGTCACACCCGCACCAACACGCCCCACAGGAATAAAGCCTTTTGAATTTTCAATTCAAGCTCACGGACCCCATGTTAAGAACCCCTGGTCTAACTCTCTGCTCAGCTGGCCAAAGCTTCGGGTGTCGTCAGTCAGTTGATTTGAAGCAAATGTTTCATAGGGGAAAATGTGGGGCCAACCTCACCAGCATCCGGAGACATTGTCCACAGTTGGCTCAAGGACACAGTTGCTGGGCACAGCTTTCCCTCACACGGCGCCAGAAGGGTGCCCTGTGGGACTCCCCAGGTGTGTACACTGTGATGGATGACAAAACAAGAAGCCCAAGCATTGCTGGAAGGAACTCTGATTTCTATTTCTGGAAGCATCTTCATCTTTTCTTGCATTAAAATTTTCAGTTACTTCAAAGTTATTTTTCCATGGAATGGGGTGTCTTTCCAATGCCTTGCTCGGAGGCAAAGCCCCAAATAGAAATCACTGCACCTTCTGGATTGCCCAGTGTGCATCAGGCACCTTACTAGAGCAGCTCTTGTCATCTTTCCAACAACTCCAAAAAGGTTGTTCTCACCATTTAAGAGGTAAGGTAACTGAGGCTCAGAGATGTCAAGTAACTTTCCCCAAGTCACACAGCTAGTAAGGGACAGAAACAGGACTCAAACTCAGGCCTACCTCATTCCAAAAACCACACGACTTCCTAAAAGAGAGGGAAAACAGAGAGGACTCTCACCCTGACGCGGAGTCCATTGACACCACCAAATAACAGGATATTTGGAACACTCTGGGTTGCTGTCTGAAGTACTCTGTTCTGCCTGGGATGGAGGCCATCCCAGGGTCTAAACACGTCATGGCTGCTTGTGGAGAGACTAGCCCCTGGCAGGCACTCGGATGTAGTAACCGGCCCTCGACCTAAAAGGCGAGTGCTGTTTGGGTGAGTTGCCTGGATGGGCCCCATTCAATAAACCCAGTGAGCGAGAGGATAACAAACCACATGAAAGAAGTCAGGCACATCCTTTGGAAGACTGCTTGACAGAACACGGGAACTCCAAGGCATCAGGTTTCCCCCTAAAATTAGAGCCTCCATACGGTACTAATAACGCTGTCTGGGCTTCAGGCAACGTGCTGGTCTGGCGGCCGAGACGTCTATTCCCAGGGCATACGTGGATAATCACACTCGCATCTACCGACGAGGCTCTGGCAAGTCCTTCCACGGGACGTAAAGCCAAGCTCGGAGGAAGTAGCTTGGACTGGGCTGGAGGGGAACAGGCCACCACAGGGGCTGCACGCTTCTGCTTCCCAAGAATGAAGAGCAGTCCTCCCAGAGGGGTAGGTGGAAAGCAAGGCCTGGGCAGGGATCCAAGACCCTCGTCTGCTCCAGGAGGGGGTTGGGGCTTCCAGGGGTCCCAGAGCCCTGTCTGTGGCATCCAGGCAGATGCTACCCGGTCCCCTGACGACAAGTATCTGCCTGCAACAGTTTGGAGCTTTTGCGAATCCCAGAAAAGATCTCGGAGTTAATCCATTCCCGTGGGTGTGGGACCCTTTGATTGGATTGAATTCAGTTGGGGGCCTTTGGAGTATTTCAGTGAGGCGTGACCCAGGGTGGGTCTCAGCCCTCTTGCTGGAGTCTTATATAAACAGAGAACCGAGAAAGAGAGCTGCCATTTTGACCCTGGTATGTGAGAACGGACTCCAGGATCACCCACAGCTGAGCTGGGGGAGAAAGTGCGCCTACAGAGAAACCCTGAGAGACAGAGAGGGGCCCAGCCGAAGCTACGAGGAGAGGGAAGCGTCGCATCATGTGCCTGATGGCCCACAGCTGAGCTCTGGGGGAAGGTAAGCCTGGAGGGAAAGGCAGAGACCAGCCAACATTTTGCCTCGCCACGTGGCAGGAGTCCAGGACCTGCCAGCAGCCGGCTTTTGGTGAGCCAGCATCTCTGATGATGCCTTGATTTGGACATTTTCACAGCCTTGGAACCATAAAATTTTACCCTAATAAATTCTCATTACACAAGCCACCCCATTTCTGGTATTTTTGCACTGGCAGCCTTTAGCAAACTAAAACACTGCCCCAGCCTCTTGGCCCTCAAGTTCATGATCCCTTCAAAATCACACCCAGCAGCAAGCAAGCCTAATCAGGTGAAAGAAATGACCTTGAAAGATGAGACTGTGAAATATATTTCTAATTCAGTGGGTCTCAAACTAAACTCCGAGTGCCTCAGAATTGCCTGGAGAGCTGGTGAAAATAGTCTGCTGGGTCCCAAGCCCGGGGTCTCTGCCTCACGAGTTTCGGGGCAGGGCCTGAGAATTTTCCTCTCTAACAGGTCCCAGGTGATGTGGATGCTGCTGGCCTGAGGGCCACTTGGAGAACCAGGGTTCTAATTATTTAAAGGAAATGATTTAAGGGCATGAGAGCACTGCTCAGAATAGCGAGGGTCTTCCCATTAAATGCCTCCCAGCATTTTGCTATTTACAACCTGCCAAGGAGGAATTAGAATCCTCGTTTTACAGACTAGAAGAGCGGGATTCGGGAGTTTAACTTGCATGAAGTCGCACAGATGATGACTGGCAGAGCTGAGATTTTAACTGAGGTTGGGGGGACGGAAAGCCCACCTTCTTCCCACCTCCTGTCCAGTCTTATCGGGCAACCCTGCAGGAGGCATTGGAGGAGGCAGGAGGAGGATATGAGCAAAAGTGGGGCATCGAACAGGATGATGCCCACCGACCAAGCCAAAGTGCCACACGAGCTGATGGGAAACCGCACTCTGCTGCCTGAGGAGCAGCCAGCCTCCTCTGGAGTCGCAAGGTCATGGGGACTCCAGGTGACCAGGCACTGACAGAGGCCACAGGCTCTGAGCTGGCCTGGCCTAGCAGAGAGAGAACCCGGCGACAGGGAGGACGCCTGCGCTCCACCTGGCCTCAAAGAGGTGGTGCCCTCCATTTGAACGATACCATAGCCGACAGTCCTAGCGTCCTGGTGTGGAGAGGAGACTTCAGTCTGTCCTGGGCGAGCAGTGTCCTTTAGGGTTGGAGGGATTATGTTGCCCAGGGGCCTTTGCCAACCCAGAAAGGAGAGGAAGGGAAAGCCACGCCCATGTACTCAGAACCTACTACAAACCAGACTGCTCCTCAGAGCAACGGTCTGATTTAGGGATAAGGAAACTGAGATTCTAGGAGGTTAAGGCTGGACAGCAATGAAGAAACTTGGAGATAGGATTTGAACCCAGGTCTCCTGGAAGACAAAGCTGGCCTTGCCCTCTGACTGACCTCACAGAATCTGAGGTCCAGAGCAGATCCTAGCAACCGTCAAGTTCAGCTCCCTCATCAGACGCCTGAATCCCTCCACGACACCTGCCCAGTGATAAACAGCCTAAACCTGGCCCTCTGCGGTTTTGTAGTTTACAGAAGGGTCCTCTGGCCTGACGTCCTACCCTTGCCTCCTCTCCACAAAGGGTTCTCTCTTTAAGGGCAAGAATATTGTTGACACCTGTATCAGTTTCCCAGCTGCTAAAACAAACACCATTCAGTGGGTTGGCTTAAACAATGGAAGGGCATTGGCTCACAGGTTTGATGCTTCGGGGAGTCCAAAATCCAGGGGTCAGCAAGACAATGCCTTCTCCCCAGAAGACTGTGGCGTTGTGAGGCTGGCTGCTGGCATCCCCAGGCTTTGGCTTGTGGGTCACCTGGCAATGCACATGGCGGCATCTTCTCCTTTCGCTTCCAGGTTCCGTTGACTTCTGGCTTCTGGCCGCTCCCCATGGCTTCCTTTCTGTGTCCAATTTCTTCTGCTTGTAAGGACTTCAGCCACCTTGGATGACGGCCGCCCTCCTTCATCTGGGCTCTACTTAATAACATCTTCAAAGGTTCTAGTTACAAATGGGCTCACACCCACAGGCCCGGGGGCTGGGACCTGAACATGCCTTTTGTGGGGGACACGAGTCAATCCCCAGCAGCACCCTAACCCTTCCTGCCAATGAGGAGTTTAGCAAGAGCGGACCTACTACCTAAGCCATGTGATTTTGAGGTAGGCGTGGCCAGGCCATAGACAAAGGGCCTCTCACCCTTTCTCCCCGCTTGTCTTGCTGGGGCAGGAGGAGGCTCCACAGTGATCACGCAGCTGAGTCCCAGGCAGAGAGAGGGATTTCGGAAGGTACCTGTGCCACCGCTTAGCCTGAGCTGGAACCTCAGCTCCACACAACTCGAGACAGGAGAGAGTCTCCCAGAGCCACGAAGCCATGACTGCGGCAGAGCCACGGCGTCCCCAGCCACTCCTCTGTCCCGACACCCTGCAGGACCGCACGTGCGGCCGCTGCACACCTAGCCCACCTGGGACGCAGGCCACCAGGCCCTGTGCTGACGAGGCTGCCTCTTTGCTGTACCGTCTCAGGGATACCTCATCAGCCGCGGGTCTCAAAAGCTGCCCAGCAGGGTTTGGCTTTTAGGGCCTTGGAACCAGAGAAGCCTTGAGGCCCTCAACTAGCTCCTGGGGGGATCGTCCAGCCCGACAGCAGAACTCCAACTAGTTTCCGCATTGGGGTAGAGAGAGGGCCTCCTCCTACATCCTAAAGCAGGCACAACAGTCTCTCCCCCCAGTGACCTTCCGGTCTGAATTTCTTGCAGACGAAACCCCCTGGCAGCAGCCGCGCACGGGGAAGTTGCTGCCAACACTCCCTGCGGCTGCTATCTCCCATCGTTTACTGTCGTGTCTTGCCTTGTTTGATAACGAGATGCCGTGTGTCTCGCTGTAAATACAATCTAAGGCGGCATATGGCTTGTAAAGCACCATTTACAACCATTAGACGCACCAGCTCTCGGCTCTGCCTCGCGCTGCCACCCCAGTGCAGAGTCACGGGGGTCTGCGCTCCCCCTTGGCCTCAATCTGTCTGCCGCGGCTCCCGCTGATGCTAATGGGAAGGAAGCATGTGGGTCCCGGGGAGACCGAGTCCCAGCATGCGGCACTGAGCGAAGGCGAGCAATTGTCCAAAGTGAAATATTGAATCGAAATGAACCTGCTGTTTCTGCGAGAAGATGTTTTTGGCTGAGGCAGTTTAAGAATAAAATTCAAACAAAACATCTGTGAAACCAGAGAAACAGGCTATCCTTGAGAACAATCGTATTACAGTACAATTTAAATAGATTCCGAACGCGTTTTCAGACGTACCTAATTTCACGGGGCACGATGCTCAGTTTATGAAGTCCGGCCAGAGTGAGCAGAGTGGCTCTGGGGCTGGCCCTCACAGTGGGGGCTGGTGGAAAGCCCACTATTCCCCTCCCCGGAGACCCCTCGGTTACATGTACACCCACCCAAAATGCTATATGGGCCTTAACATCTCCTTGTGCAGTTGCTTGATTTTTTATTTCATTTTTTTAAATTTTGCATGTGTGCTCGTTCTATGTGGGAAAGCCTGTCTCAGACGGACCCTCAGGCGCAAGAAGCCCAAATCTCTTCGCTGTATCGTTTGCGCTAAGTCCTTCAGGGAGGGAAAAAAAAGCCCTGGTGCAAAGCTTAGCCAGCCAGGAGAGGACTCCGGAGTCCAGTTAGAGTTAGCCAGGTAGAGAGGAAAAGATGAAGACCAAAATCTTGGGGAAAGAAGGCACAGCAAACAGGAAGTGAGGTCAGGAAAGCAGGGGGCCAAGGCCGGGTCAGACCGGGCTCAGAGAGCAGTCAGTGGGGTCCCCGGGGCTGCCCGACAGCGGGAAAGGGGGCCTGGTGGAAACAGCCCTGCTCTGCCGCCTTCTCAACGTAATCCCAGCTGGCAGGGCAACCCAGCATGTCCAGCTCGTCCACTTCTACATTAAAGTCGCCTGACAAATGCTGTGAACTATGAATACCACTCCCATAATTATTCCCATGCCACTTAAATGCAACATAACTTCTCTTTCACGTGCAATACAAGATATTCAAGTTTAGCTTTGAAATCAACAGCAAGGCAGAGGAAAACACAACTCAGTTTAATCATCATATCTGTAAATTTCACAACGAAAGCCCAGCTGGGACACAGCACCGGGCACCTCCGTTCCTGCTTCTGGCGAGGTGCTGGCCTGGCCTGGGGCTGACCAGCTCAGCTGGGGTGAGAATGGATATTCCTGCGGTGCAGGGAGCCCGTCTGGTCAACACAGCCTTGAGAGAGCACCGGGCAGAGGCTTCCCAGAGAAATGGGCCAGGTCCTGTACCGGGCCTGGCACACACTACTAAAGGGCACTCTTCCTGTGGGCCACCCACACAACCTTGACTTCACCTCTAACGCGGCACTGCACCAAGAGCCAGGCAGGGCAGCCATGAGCCAGAGCGGGCCAGGCCCCTTGAAAGCGCTCGGGACGAAGGACGCCGCGGTCCACAGCCCCAGCCCTAGAACTGAGCCGCGCAGAGCTGGGATAGGTCAGCCAGCAGAGCTAAAAAGAGTCGTTGCTGGGAGTCTGCTCCGAATGCGTGTTCACAGGTACCGGCAGACCCAGACAGAGGGCACTCCTGCCTAGGCCCTGTGGCCTAAAGGACCTTCCATAGCACCGGCTCAAAAACGGTCATTTCATTCAAGCTCGCCTGGGGACCACCGTCCACGGGCTCCTTCGTCATAACCCTAAACGTCCACTGCTGAAGCTAACGCTATTCAGGCCTCTGGGAAGCATTTCCCATCTCTTTTGGCCCAAGTCCTGGGAAATAAGCAAAAGTCCCTCTGCCTCTGGCTGCCATCAGGTCTGCGGGCTGCACCGTTGCTGGTGACGTCAGAGGAGGACGGCGCTTCAGAGGGCAGAGAGGGTTTGAGAAGAAGTGCTTAGGTAAGAGTAGGAAAAAAACACAAAAATTAACTTGTCAACACTTTCCTCTCAGAGCACGCGAAAGAAGAGATTTTTAGGTAATATATTGTCATTTCCCAGCAGCGCAACTCGTCCATGTTCTTCTCTTCCTGCTCCAGTTCCTGGTTCAGGAGATAGTCAAGACTCAACCTGGTCTTTGGAAGAATTGTACACGGCAGCCGAAGAGCACTTTGCAATATTAGACAATTCCTGTTCGTCTTGAATTTGGATTTGTGTAGGTATGAAGGTAGCATGTGTGAAGCGGGACATGGATGCCTTTTATCAGCTACTAGAGGGAAATCGAATGCTAGAAATGTGAAGTTTTATTTCATAAAAATATTTAATAAGATTTCATTTAATTTCCAGAAAGTTAAATTTAAAATTGTGTAACTTAATTTTGATTTATTTTGATACGTATTGATTGTATACACAATTATATATTACATGTAATTGTATATATTACCAGTTATAATTTTATTTTTGCCTTTTAATTTTCAACTGGAATATATTATAAGAAAAAATAACTCTGAAAGTACATATGAAAAACTAATTTTTGGTGATTTTTTATGTGTATTTTCATATTTTTCATGAAAAGATATTCAAATTTTATATACTTTACATTTTTTAAAGCGTTTTGCTCATTGCTGTCAATAACATAATTTGTGATTGTACTAAAATGAAGGCCAAAAATTAATTTAAGTAAGTATAATTATAGATTGTGTTTGTCTTTGTTTTGTTAGTCATTCAAACATTGCCAACCCATCAGCAGAACATTGAAAGATGTGCGCTAATAATTCCTTCAGGCTTCTTTGCTATCTATCGCTTTTGGTCATACAAAAATTATAGCTTTACACATTTTTCAATTTTGTCCCATGAATGAGTATTTGTGGAAGTATGAGAACAGAGCTTGTTTTATTTAGCTGTTTATAGGCTCGATTTCGGTACTGAATATTTGGACAAATGACGGCCTCCGTCTGCACCCCTGTCCTGGGCTCCACAAACGTGCAGGCTGTGACAGAGGGAGTTCAGCCACGACTTACAAACGAGGAAGACAGGACGACGCTATTACACATTTTCCTTCAGATAACAGCAAAACAGTCAGCTTTTGTTTACAGAACTTTCTTTTGGCCTTTGTAGTAACTTATCACATAGCTCAGTGCCTGGCACAGAAGATAGTAAATATTTGCTGACTGAATGCACTTTACAAACCACAACTTGTGCTCTAGCTGCCACCTCTCCCTGTGCCCAGTACGTCCCTCATCACACATGGGAAGAGAATATGAAACCCCAACAGAGTGCGTGTGAAGCCTGCATGGTGTCATCCACAGCTGTAAGTCCCCCAAAAGGAACCATTGACTTGTATTTCTCTCATCTGTCAGAATTCAACAACCCCTATAACTGTGGCCATCCCCGTAGGCACAGGTGGTGCCAGCTCTCCAGAAACGGGAACCCAAACCGTCTTACTATGACCCTTCCCTTTGTTTAGGGGAGAAAACGCGCAGCCTGCGCTCAGCACTGCTACGTTGGCGAGCACTTCACAGTAAGGGAATGCCAAGGGCCTTGTGGGGAGAAAGCAGAAAACGATAAAAACAACCCAAGCTCAAGAACGATCGCTGAGTTTCGCACCACAAAGGGATTTTGGACAAGCCACACATTCCCCACCGGATGCAAAACACTCTGGAAGCATCAGTACCCCCACCCCAGGAGCCTTTTCACCAGGTAAGGAAACAGGTCAAACCACTTTTTTCTTAGCTGCACCTCGCAGATTCATTTCTCCCAAACAGCCAGGTACGGTATTGTCTTTGACCCTAGGGCAGGCTTCTCTCCACAGGGCACACATAGGAAACAGACGGCCGCACACGGCACAGGGCGACCGGCCCGACCCCTGGCTGCCCCAGGTCCCCTCCTGGCACGAGGGGCTGAGGGGGGCACAGGTGTAACCTTGTGGCACACGCCTCGGCCCATCCTTTGGGACTCCTGGCCATAGGATGACACCTCCACCAATGGACCCCCAGGTAGGGGGGAGCGCTCCTTTACAAGTCTCGGATTTCAGGTTAACCAAGGGGAGGGCATGAAGGAGGACCTGCCGTGAATTTTGTGAAGAGCCGCCGCCTTCCCTTGCGAGGGCGTGGCCAGAGCCGTGCCAGAGCCCGGAGGCCCTGCCCACGTGAGGGAAAACGGTGTCCACCTTAGGAGGCGAGAGAGGTCCGGAGTCTTTATTCCTGGCCTCCTCTTTTCACACCCTTTTCCTACCGGGGGGGAGCCCCCTGCCCTCCTTCAGTTTCTTAAATTCCCCACTGGGCGCTTCAGATTCTCCCCTTACCACTCCCCATGAGCCCCCCTTACACCTGCTCCCTTAGCTGAGGCTCCATCTGCCCAAGACGCCGCCCCAACAGCACCGACATGGGGAGCCTCTCAGTCTAGAACCGAAGGGTTTCTTCTTAGGAATCGCAGTACCAGTGAGCGGGAAGTTTTTGTTGTTGTGCTGAGGACAGGGGAACGAGCAGGAAAGGGTTTTGCTTCTTAAATCATATGAAACCATCTTGAGCCGCACCAGAGGGAACCAATTTAATCTTTTTAGGGTCTCTAGGAGGCAGAGGAGGGGGATAGCAAAAGTAACGGTCCGGGGGGCACAGACCTCCCTCCCCTTAAGGGCCTGCTGATGCCAGGGCTGTGGAGGTGGTGAAGGCTGTGCTTACCCAGCCTGACCCGGCACAGACCTCTAGCCCCTTTGCTTTGTCCAGTTATGTCCCTTCCTGCCTCCCCAAACACAAACAGCCCGCTGCTCCGTTCCTACAGAGCTCGACACGTTTGTTTCCCTGTGCCCTCCCCCCAAATTGGCTCCCTCATCCGTTTGCTCATTGGTTTTGCTCATTGTTGGCACTTGTCTGCTCGTCGTCTGTTTGTTTTTTCTTTAGGAAGCACCAAGAGCTGAACCTGGGACCTCCCATGTGGGAGGCAGGCACTCAACTGCTTGAGCCACATCTGCTCCCTGCTCGTTTGTTTTTGCTCGTTGTCTGCTCATTGTTTTTGCTCTATATCTGCTTGTTGTCTGCTCTTTGTTTGTCTTCTTTAGGAGGCACTGGAAATCGAACCCGAGATCTCCCATGGGAGGCAGGCACTCAACTGCTTGAGCCACGCTCGCTCCCTCCGATGCACGTTTTGAGTCTTTGGAGAGGCAAGGAGCGTGGGGGTGACACGGGCAAGTTCTGCAGTCACAAAGGCCCTGGGCTCAAGTCTCAGTTCTCCACTTTCCAGCTATGGCCATTTTTTTGACTGCTCCAAGAAATTCTTGTGAAGACAGAAAAAAAACATCAGTCCTGAAAAGCAGTTTTTAAATACCGATTCAAGGTCAGTGGTCCACAGCACATCTGACACCCAGAGAGGACTGTTTTTAACACCCCCTCCCTCTCTGCCACAAAATTATTCATGACATATGCAATAATCAGGGATCAACATTACTCTCTTGATGTGTTCTTTAGCTTTAAAATGTGCAATTACCAATTTAGAGAGAAAAATAAATGCCACCATTAAAGATATTATTTGAATTCAGCAAAGTATTTCACGCATGAACTAAAACTTGCACTTACCAAAGAAAAATATTATACCTCGCGATTAGCACGCTGCTTCGCCGTGTTAGATTTTTTAACATAAATGAGAACTCCAAGTAGTCACACAGAATGACGGAATTAAAGGAATTCTAATTCATGTCTCTGTCTTCCCAATCCCTGTGCTTTCTTTCTTTTGCATCTGCTCTCTAAGGGCAGGAACATGTTGTGCCCCAGAGATCTGAACAAGTCCAAATCATTATGGATTTGCATCAGATGAGCCGTGTAGCTGAATGAGCATGTGTTGGAGGGGCCAACTGCATAACTGGGAGGACTCCAAAGGAATTTCCACATGGACTACAATGTTCATTAAAGGAAAAGGAATAAAAATGTGCTAAGATGCTTACATATATGTCATTAAGACTCAACAATAGCTACATCAATTGTTGAGAACTTAGAACTACAAGATATTTTTTGGAGGGGGGCCACTGATGTTTAAAATTGCCTGCATGTGGTGATGATAAAATGTAGACCTGATTTTTTACTCTTGTCTTTAAATTTTCTAACTCCAATAACGCACCCCGCTATTGCCTGCACGGGGTCAAGGAGATCCCTCACGGGCCCAGCCTCGTTCACCACTGCAAAAGTCGTGTCATTGGGATGCAGTCTCTTTATTGTCTAAATTACTAGGTCCAGCACAGCATTCATGAGAGCTGTCCAGAAAATTCCCTGTTTTGAGGTAAGGTAACCAAAATGAGTGGTAGAAGCTTTTTTTTTCTGTAACCAATCCTAAATATCCCCTCCATTTCCCCCTACTCCACCTTCAGCCAATCATCATAAAGGTTATACACTCTGTAAGGCCACAGAGAAAATCTCGTCGATAAATTTCAAAACCTTACCCCATGACCGGGCACGTGAACGCTGGCTGTGTGTCTGCCACTGAGCTAAAGCAGACTGGGAAGCAGATACGGTCATTATTAGCAGCCCCATGTTTCCAGATAAGAAAACTAAGACTCAGGGCCCACAGCCTCACAGCTAGCAAGGGACAGACTCCTGTGCTCTGGACCTCCAGCCCCAGCTGCTCTGGATAGAGGGGAGTGTTAAGTCCTCAGCTCTGCAGAGTGAGCAGTTTATCAGGTTTCCTGGATTTTCTCCATCACATGAAAGATAAGAGCAGCAAAATAGTACTAAGACTCTGGCAAGAAAGGCGGGGCCTTGCTGTTCTCTCTCTCCACCAGGCGTGAAGGATGAAGGCAGAAAGAGGAAATGGGAGGTGACAAGTGCAATTTTACCCTAATCACTTAAAGATGAAAATCATTCATACATGCTTTTTGCAAACATTCGTTGAGCACCTTGCCCTTCAAGCACCAGGCCAGGTCCCAACAGCAGGGAAGCTTCTCCATCCACCCAAGATGGCGCCATCCAAGGGGAAATGTCACCACGAAGAAACATTTCTACTACTGTGGCTCAGGCTGGGCCTTAAAAGACCAGAGCGCTATGTGGAAAACCGTCCGGCTGTTCCTACAAGCTGGGGAAGCAAAATGGCACTTCCTCCGCCTCCAGGCTTCCTCCTGGGGAATGACGGCTGTCACTCCTTGGCCATGGGGCTGGCCAGCCTCTTGCTCACGGTGTGGGTAACACCACCTGGCTTTCCTCTCAGCCCGAGGCGCAGCCACCCCCAGAAAGGCCGGCTGGTGTCTTTCTCCCAAGTCCAGCCCTCAGTTTCTAAAACTCTCGGATGCACCAGCCACTCTGTTCCAGCCATCGAAACCTTGAGCTTTGGGACAGCGAAACTGTTCCCTCCCTTAAAACCAGTTCCCACGGTGGCCCTGGGAGGACGGAAAAGGCCTTTACGACCAGAGCTACACGTGGGAAGCTGGGTGCCCGTTCATTAAATGTGGGCCAAAAGGCCGCTTTGTCTGAAACACTGGAAGGCGCTCTTGGGGATATCCTCGCCTGCCCCCAGATGACCTGCGTGAGCGCCCAGATTCCGTTTCCCTCCTCGCGCCGCCCAGCCTCTGGCTGCTGGCGCACTTTATCCTCCATTGCCTCAGGACTCCTCACGGACCCCAGAGCACCCCGAGGTTGTTGGCAGGAGAAGAGGAAAGTCTGCCCTTTGTGTGACTGCCCTCTCCCCACCCTCCTTTGTTCAGCCACTGAGGCCATTTTCTGTGAAACCAAAGATGGAGCCCACTTGTTGCTTTGAAGTTTCAAGAAAAAGAAAGAAAACTCCTGCCTCGGGCTTGTCCTTTGGGACTGCTCGGTGGCCGCAGAGCGGTGCTTGCCGCGGGCTGCAGGGTCCTGGGGGGCAGGCTGCCCTGCGCCGAGGGAGAGGTGTAGACGGGCAGCCCCCTGCTGAAGCGGCGCGACGTGAAGGAAGCCCACCCGGCCGTGGAAGGGCGTCCTGCCACGGTGTGCCCACCCTCCCGGGAGGCCTGACGGAGGACGGCGTCCAGGAAGGACCACGGGCTGTTCCCCTTCCGTCGTCGGGCTGACCAGGGCCTTCCAGGCAGTGGCCGTGGCACTGAGGGCTCCCAAGGGGCAGAAGCCGGACCACCTCCCCACAGCCAGGGTGACGCTGAGGAAACGCACCTCGTGCCACCCCTCTTGCGGCGGTGAGGACCTCTGCACTGCACTTAGGAGGTTTCACGGGCATTCCGTTTTTGTATCCCCTGGGAGGTCTTCCGCCCCGATGATTACTATCGTCATGTCAGAGTGGAAGGTGAGCCTCAGCGAGTGGACGCGGCCGACCCCGGGTCCCTCAGGCGACGGCGCTGAGGCGCCCAGGCCAGGTGCTCCAGACCGACACTTGTCCCCGTGCCACAGCGCCTCTCGGCCAAGGCTCCATCACAGATGTCCCGAGAGCCTGCCAGTGGCACTCCTCTCAATCACCCCTCTCCCGCGTTCTTCCTCTTCCCACAATAGCCATTACAAAAGGCTCACTAAATGCCCCGTAGGTCACATGCTCCTGTGCAAAGCCCGGTCAGTGAAACCTCCAAAAAAAGAAATCCATCTCGGCCTCGGCCGCACGACGTTCCCCCTGCACCTTTCCAGGCGCACCCAAGTTTTAGCCCCCTGCCCAGAGCTGGCTCAGGGTCTTCCCCAGCCGAGCTGTCCACCACGGTAGCCACCAGCCTCAGGCGGCTCAGGAGCACTTGAAATGTGGCCCATCCAATTTGCATGAGCTGCAAGTATAAAATACACACCAATTCCAAAGACTTAGTATTTTTAAAAAGCATGTAAAACATCTCAGTAGTAAGTTTTTGATTGATTGCATATGAAAATAAGAATATTTTAGATACCTAGGGTTAAATAAAGTATATAATTGAAATTCATTTCATTTGTTTCTTCTCACTTTTTTTTTTCACCTATGGCTACTAGTAAATTTAAAATCGCGTATGTGGCTTGCGTTGTATTTTTACTGGACAGTGCTGTCTTAGAGAAGCAGAGAACCAGTCTTCAGCAAAAATTAATTCAGCAGCTACTCAGGGTCTGGCAGACACCCATTTTGCATAGAGAATAAAGGCAAAGCGCCTCTCTAGTTATTATGAGGGCTAAGAATTTTTAAGACGGGACCCTGCTCCCCAGGGGCATGCAACGTTAAGGGACCATAAATTCATACAAATTGCTGGGTTCCAAGACAGAGTCACATAATGGCTCTCACCACGTGGGAGTTTTTAGGACATCAGATGATCAGAACCAAAAAAGCAGTGGCTTTCAAAAAGAGAAAGAGAACTTTAGTTCTCTCCCGATGACTGCCTGAACGTAAATAATCCACGGTTGACCGCTGGTCCCCGATGTCAGGGAGCCAGTCAACTCCATCTTGCTGCTGAGCATTCTCAACCCAGAACCTCCATGTCACGGCCCAGGTGGCTGCTCTGATCCTGAGGCCCAGTGCACATTCCTGCCGGCAAGAAGGGTGGCAAGGAGCCCGTTCTTGGTCACCCAGCTTCAAGGAAGGCTGGGAAGCACTTCAATTTAGCCGTGTGTCCAGCTAAACCTCAGGGATCCTTGACCACTGGAATAGCAGGAAAGTGGATATTGGGGGACAGCCAGCATTCTCGGTCAAAGGGGGATTGTTTGAGCTGAACCTGGATGATGGGTAGAGTTTCGTAGGTAGAAAACAGATGCCAGGCTGTGGGAACGGCATTAACAAAAACACTAGGGTAGGAAACCGTGACAAGTTTGGGATACGGTTGAGCGAGACATGAAGGAGATGCCTTTGATGGAGAATCAGAACTCTCTGGAATTTTCCTCCTTATAGCCGGAAGCACTGGTTAGTTCTCTGGGTTATTTCTTAAGAGAAGCTGGATGCTCCTATGACAGCTCCAGGGACATCCTCCACCAGGAAGGAGAGCAAAGTGGAAGTTGGTGGAGGGGGTGTGGGAGGGCACAGAGCGGTAGAGCTGGCTCGCCCTGAGCAGGCAAAGACCAGAGAAGACACGTAGGAATACAGGGAGGGCACACAAGCGTGGGCTCCAGCTAAGACACCTCAACCAGGGAAAGACTGAATAGGCATAAAGACTGTGGAACTTCTTCATCTAAGCTTGGCAAAGTCGAATTCCGAATCTCCCTGATGAACTCATTGTTAATCACCCATCAGGTGGTTTGCACGGACAAAGACTTCCGTGAGCTGTGTGGTGATCATCTATCTCCTCCCACGAGAATACAATGCCACGAGGGCAAGGGCTGCATTGACCGCTGTCCCCAGCACATAGAACGGTGCCTGGTGCATAGCGGGAGCCCAGTAAATAGTTGTTAGATGGATGAATAAATAAACAAAATAGCACCTATAAAAAAGCAGTTCTTCCTACACCCAAAAAGATATCAGAGAATATGATGCTCCCATGATAACATCCTACAAGAGAGGGAGGCCACTGTAATAATAATTGCCTCTTCATAATTTACTGTCAACAGGTGTTCTTGTCTGGTCTTCCCAACTACCTTCTAAGGAAGGCATTATTCTCATTTATAAATGAAAAACACCCAGACTCCCCAAAACTGAATGTCTTGCCTAAGGCCACTCAAGAAAGAAGAAGTTTAGCGAGGATTCAAGTCCAGGTCTTCCAGCTCCACCACTGCTCTTCTTTCTACCTGTTTCTTTTCTTGTGTCACTTTCTCTTGAGTCTATCAATTTCTCAGCTACTGATAAACCCGTACCAGAGGCTACAACGTCCTTGCCCCAGTCTAGGTGGAAATCCGTTCGTTAAGTATTACGTGGTCTTCCTAAGAAAGAACAGCTGGAACTGATTGAGACCTTCCGCCACGCCAGGCGCTGTATGAGGTTCTTTCTACACGTTGTCCCTTTTAATCTTCACAGCAACCTCATGAGGCCAGGGCTGTTATTTAGCTCCATTTTGAGAGTTAATAGAATTCCAAAATTGTCTTGGCTTTTCTCTGGATGCCAAATTGCTGAGCCACTGAAAAGGAACCGGGTAATCCTGGTTTGGGGAGTTGGTGGGTAGCTTCCCCGCAGTATGTCTGAGCAGCTGGAATAAGTGCTAGGAGGACACACATGTACAGCCAAGGAAAAAAACTCTTCTGGTTGGTAAATAATGCAGCATCTTTATGGGAAAAGGAGATTTAATTTCTCCTTATGCATTTTTCTTCTTTAAAAAAAAAAGTTTCAGTACTGAACGCTCCAATCACAGCGTCGTGATATGCACATCGTGCTGACATCTGGAAATATTTAGCATTATTACAAACAAATAGTTAAGGAGTTCACCCAGATAATCAAATACAAATTTGACCCAAACCCAGATTCATAGTAGCACACATCAAGAGGGAATGAGCATTAAGTTCCTGACATTATCCACCTCTGAACCAGAAACAAAAATGGTGGGTTCAGTTTACTGGGCCTGGAAGAGGTGCAGGGTCACGGGTCTCCTGATGGCTTCCCATTGGCAGGCTCAATGGAATCCAGCAGAAGCGAAGCCACAGGGCGGGGCCCTGGAAGAGAAGACAGGCTGGTAGAAGTTCAGTCCAGGATATGGGGACGAATGGCGGGTGGATGCCAGGAGGGCGGGGGGAGAGGGGAGGGACAGGCAGAGGTCAAGACCAGATAAACAGCAGCAAGCACGGGGCCTCGGCCTGAGGGGTCAGTGCTGACCCACAAGCAGGACCCAGCCAGAGCGCAGTGGCTGGGGGCTCAGACACAGCCAGACGGACAGCATATCTCAGCCAGGACCCCGGCTGGGAAAGCAATGTGAGCGTTAAGGCCCTTTCCTCACAGGTTGCTTCTGGAGTGGCGGCAGGAAGGGCCATCACCTTAAGATCCAGGAGGGGCCGGATATCACCCCACCCCACCTACACACACAGCCCGCCCCCCTAGCCTGCTGGGCAGGGCTGTGGTTGGGTGGCCCCTTCCTCTGTGATTCCGAAGTCAGCCTCCTCTCCAGAGGCCCTAGAATCGCCGTGGTTCTTCCAAGCTTCATTCGCCCCCGGATCCAATTAACCCCAGAGAGCCTCACCTGCCATTTTCCTGGTGGATGCGGATTTCAGAGTCTTTGGGACGCCTCTGTTGCCCATAATCAAAGTGATCCACAGAAGGAAGGACCTTCCCCAGCTGAGCTCTCTCAGGCCCCAGCCCCACCTCAATGTGGCCATCCTTGGCACTTGCTTTTTCAGCCTCCTAGGAACCTCTGTGTGCAGAGTGAGCACGACAGGGTACAGGATTTATACACGTAGATGGCCCCTAATCACAAGGCTAAACTCACGCCCCTCCCCAGACTTGCTCCTCTTCCTAAGTTTGTTCCTCACTCGGCATTAGCACCAGCGTCTACTCAAAGACAGAGACCCCAGAGCCAAACCCAGACTCCTCCTTCTCCCTCACATCCCCTCCAGATCCAAACACCAAGGGCCAAAGACTTTTTATCCTAAGAACTTCTCAAAGCTGTCCTCTATCCAGCTGGCCCCACCGTCTCTCATAGTTACTGCTGAACTAGCCTCCAGCTTGGACTGCTTCCTCTAATGTTGCCAGAACAATCTTTCTAGGGCAAGACTTGGATAAAAAACTTCTCCTTCTGGTAAGCCTTCCTCAACTTCCCACGGCTGGTGGACAGTTTTCAGTCCCCACCGCACCCACCATCTCCCCCATCCCTTCCCGTCCCTCTCTCTTGCTCTGTCTTGACTCTTATCCCCACATCAGAGGACTGAACCAGGGTTTGTGGATGGGCCACGAAGTCCAGGAACTGCTGAAATGATGCGCAAAGTTCTCTCCATGACTCAAAAACAAGTTAAGAAACACTGCTCCTTCAGGCTCACACAGTTTGTGTCCGAAGTTTTCAAATATATTCGACTATGACCTACAGCAAGAAATACATTATATTTATATATAAAAACAGAACCCAAAGTTTCTCAAAACAATTCTTACCCTCACTACGTCTGATACACTCCAATCTTTATTATTTTCCTTCTTTTCTCTTTTCCCTTTCTCTCTCTCTTTCTTTCTTAATGCTGATTGTGACCCTTTAAACTGATTTTACAATCAACCAATGGGTCCCCACCTGCAATTTGAAAAATCCTGAATGTGAATCTCAGATCCTGATGAACTGTTGTCTTTGTGAGTCTCTATTATTTTATGTGCTCTCTATTATGTTTTGTCTTGACTCCCAACTGGATTGTAAGTTCCTTGAAAGGAGGAATCGTGACTTAGACATTTTTTACGTTGCCCATAGCACATAATAGGTGCCTTAGAAATGTTTGTTGAGTCACTGAATCAAGAAAACAGCTGGAAGAAATACAGGAAAGCCCTGATACAAAAGTATTCTCTAGGCAGAAGTTGCTACCTACTTCATGCATGAAGATGTAAAAATAATTATTTGATGGAAGAGAATTCAGTGGATCACGCTTGGGGATGGGGTGGAATCTCGGTTGTGCTGGTTGGGTGCAATCTCTGTCTACATCGGTCTCCCCCATCAGACAGGGCAAGACAAGGATAAATGCAGGTGGGACATGCATTGGCCCATGAATGTCTCAGCAAAACAATAAACCCTAAAGGCTGTGAGCTCTCCCTCCCACTAGCCACAGGAGAAAAACCATATTATTATTGGAATCAAGATGCTATATCATAAAAGACACCAACAAGGGAAGGGAATAGCTTTTCTAATTATTAAATCTATCAACCAAGGGGAGCCAATATGGCTCAGTGGTTGAGTGCCGGCCTCCTGCATATGAGGTCCTAGGTTCAATCCCTGGTCCTGGTACCTCAAATATATATCTATATATATACTTGTCTATGTTACAAAGGAAAAAAAATGCAAAAGTGATTAAATCTATCAACCAGTCTTTACGTATTTATTGACTCTCTGTGATATTAGCTCTGTACCAAGCAGAGTATTTCAAATACCTGGTACCTCTTCTCCAGTGCTTTATAAGCCAGAAGACAAGCTAAAACTAACAGATTAAAGAGATGAAGGGTTAAGCTGAGTGGTATTGGCTCAACATGGAAAGTTCAGGAAGGGAGAGCACAAATTCTATGGAGGTAAATTATCCGTTTAGCCCAGAGCTAAAGCTGGTATTGTCATGGCATAAACATCATCACCACAGGAAACCAGGGGCCAGATAAGCAGAAGGACTTGTGTCAACCACAGGGGAGCTTCTAAAGGTCAAGGCGCTGGGAGGCGGGTGTGGCTCAGTGGATGGAGCCCCCGTTTGTCATGTGGGAGGCACGGGTTCGCGTCCCGGAGCCTCGTTGTGGGGGCAGGCCGGCTGGCGCGGCGCCGTGGGCTGGTGCGGCGGGACCTCGCAGCGCGGGGGTGGGGGGGGCAGATGAGCGGACGCGGAGGGAACGCGCGGCGAATGGACGCGGCGGCAGGGGGGGGATAAATAAATAGAATAGATAAATCTTTAAAAAATTAAAAAATAAAAAAAATAAAGGTCAAGGCGCTGTGTCCAGGCCGGTTTCTTTGCTGAGGGGAGAGCGAGTTTGAATCTGACATGGCTACACCCCGCCACGGCCCATGGAGCACCCGCCTGTGAGAGAGGAGCACCTTCTCGTTCCTGCAGAAAAGCCGCTGGCAGTGCTCAGGGCCAGCTGCTGCCCCACCCCGACCCACACCCCAGCTCCCACGGACCAGGCGGCAGATGCTGCACTTCTACCACCTCCAGCTCCTCATCTTTGGAAGAAGACAAACCAGCCCTGCCTTGTGTGAGTTTTGTCATCAGGACGGACTGAGACCTTGTACGTTCAGAACCCAGTAGTCGTCACTGCTTCGTTTTTGTTCGTTCCCTTGGTGGATTTATAGCATGCCCGCATTTGCCTTTCTGGCCTGCCAAATAGTGTAGAGAGGGAAGGAGATGGGGCTCGATAAATAGGCCCTAATGCTGTAATCCCCAGCACAAGGACACCCCTGCCCGCCCCCAGTGTGTGCCAGGTCACCTGTGATGATGGCGGTGGCAACCCCAGGACTGTGCACGGAAGTTGGCCGGAATAAACGCCAGCTTTTTTGTTTTCCAAGTGCAATTTTGCTGAGATAACAGCTCCTTGCCCTTCCTTTACCACCAGCCCACACTGGCCTCTTGGAACTCCGGGTGCTTCACCCGAGTCCCCGAGGCCATTGCCCTCCGGAGCCCAGCAAAGTCTGTCCTTGGCCTCCTGCTGGCTGCGCTGTTCAGTGGCAAATGGGCTCCCAAGTCCCACAGCATGAGAAGAGGAGGAAATGTCCAACAGGGCATTCTTTAATAAATCAAAATAAACTCAGCTACAAGTAACGCCGAGCCGGCTCTCCAGGGAGCAGTTCTCCGCCTCTGCACACCCCCAAGAGACGCGGGCTTTTAAAAGGAGATTCAACACTCCCAGCCTATAGGAAACATACTCTCTCAATCACATTACAAGCAAAAATGACCAGACCGCCACCAAAATAAGCCCAAGGCCCTGCCCTAGCCACTCACAGTGCTCTGCTTCCTTCTCACCACTGCCTTTCAGCCCTAATTGCCTTCCCTGGGGCTTGGCTGGGTTTTCTTCCTTTTAATGCGTGTAAGTGCAGCACGCTCCCTGCATGTCACTCTCTGCATTGTGAACCACAACACATTGAGCACAAATAATCCAATCACACCACACTGCTATCGACTTGCTCCTTTTGGAGGAAAAGGAAAACTGGTGGCCCTGCCCTTTCCCACCTGTCACGTCAAAGAAGGAGTGAGAAGGAAGCACCTGTCCATTTAGGTCCCTGCACTGACAGGATAGATGTGACCTGCCCCCAAAAAGCGACTGCGGCAGACTGCAGGTGATCTGGTGGAAGGTGTTCTATCTCTTTTCCATAGCAGTAGCATTTTTACACGGCCACATGGCTACCCAGAATAAATTCCCCATGGGAAGGTGACCATGTGAGTAGGTTCTAGGAAATGGAATGTCAACAGAAGGTGTCCTGTGGCTGCACTTTGCCCCTCTTTTCCTTTGTGCCCTCCTCCTTGCAGCTGCCTGAACCATGGGTGCCGCCATCTTGGACTAAGGGGTGATGGGAGCTGAGACGGGGGAAACTGGCCCCTGAGGACTGAGTGGCTGGATCACGTCCCTCGGGGCTTGGTTTGTGGAGAGAGAAATGAATGCCTATCTTGTTTAAGCCACAGTGATACTGGGTTTTCTGTGCCTTGGAGCTGAATCCTACACGAGTCACAACACTTCTGTCCTAACACCAAGTCACCACTGAAGATGGTTCGGTCCAGTCAGGCCTAAGTCACCAGAGCCCATCGACAGGGCCTTTCTTCACAGTGAGAACCTCAAGGGAGCAGGCATCACCCAAGCAGCCTTAAGGTGGTCCCCAGAAAAGCTCCCCCCTCCATCTGCCAACTATTTAACGAGTGACTGCAATGTGCCTGGAACGGGGACGATCCTGAAACTACAGCCATAAGGAGGACAGACATGGACGCCCCATCCTCCCAGGGGAAGCTTATACTCTAACAGGGGAGAGAAGCAAGAGAATGAGTAACTGCAATAAAATGAGGGGGCCTAAAATAAAGTAAGGGAAGTATGGGGTGCCACGGGGGCACATGTCAGGGGGGCTTAAGGAGACTTGGCCTGGTGAGGACGCACTTCCTGGACTAAGCAGTGTGCAGGCTGAGAACTGAAGGATAGCTCACAGGCAAGTTCACCTAGCCTGCATTTGTCAGGCCGATGGTTCATATTCACCAGAGGAGAGAGAACTTTATGGGGAAGACAAATGGTTAGGAGTGGCCATGAGACCTGGCAGGCAGAGGTGAATCAGCAACCACTGCACTTGGAAGGCTGGGGCCCAGTCCCGGGCACGGCTGAGCCTCGTGCACAGTGTCCCCAGCCGCCGGCTCACCTCAGTGCCGTGGGACAGCAGCTGCACTGGCGGCATCTCTAGCACCCACTGGATCTCCTTCTTCAGCTTCTCCGAACCCTGGGCCGAGTAAAGGCACAGCTCCATGGTGAGAGGCACCAGCTTCCTCTCCAGATGCAGTGGGAGGCAGGCACAGGAGCCTGCGTGCCCCATGGGTACCGCCGTATCCTTGTTCTCCCCTGCTGCGTCCACTCTCCTCCCCAACTACCTGTCCTGCTGACCACCCACCCGCTCAGAGACAACAGCCCTCCAGAGCCGCCTTCCCCAGCTCCCCCAGGTGGCCCCTAGTGAGCAACTTTTCTTTGCTCCTCCAGCTCTTCCCTCTTCCACTGCACTCCTGCTTCCCTTGTCAGATGCTAACTGAGCCAGTCATCATGCCCCAAATTCAAAGAAAGACTGAGGGATCGTTCTGGATTAGAGGAGACTAAATAGACATGACGACCAAGTTACAGTTTCAATGCATGATCCCAGACTGGGTCCAGATTCGGGAGGGGTGGGCGGTAAAGAACATCGAGAGACAGTCAGTGGAATGTGAATATGGGCTTTATCATCAGATAATAGTGCTGAGTGTGATCCTCGTGTTGTCGGTATATGATTATAAAGGGAAAGTCTTCATTCTTAGGCGATCTCGCCGACGTGCTTAGGAGTGAAGGATCATGATGCCTGCAATATAATCCCAAATTGTTCAGCAGAAGGTATTAATGATATGTATACACAGAGCAGGATAAAGCAAAATGCTAATTTGTAAATCTACATGAAAGGTGTTCCTTGTACTATTCTTGCAACTTTTCTGACACATGAGATTTTTTTCTAAATAAAAAGTAAAGAAAAAAATTATTTTAGATTAGAAGAAGAGGAAGGATGGAGAGAAGGAGAGGCAAGAATGGGGGTCTTGCTGAAAGGAGAAAAGTTTGAAACATCTAAAAATCAGAGAAGGACACCAAGGAAGGCGTGGTCTAGGCCAAGAAGTTCCCCAAAGCGGAGGACAGAGCCACAGGCTTTCCCCGGAAGCCTCCGGGCCCCAGGCCTGGCAGCGGTGATGACAGCCACCTCCCTCACTTTGTTTGCTCTGCTATTTATAGCAGCCATTGCTTTCCTACGTAAAGCCCTGAAACAGAAATGTTAAAAGAGCAGCTGGTGCCTCACGGGAGCCTAATAAAACGTCTGTTTCCAAACAGTCCTGCTTCTCTCCGTCATAAATATTCTGCAGTTCTTGCTCCCTCCTTCTTTATTAGCAGGCACATTTGCATAAAAACGGGAGTTGGTTTATTAAGAATTTATTTCTCCCGGCTGGTTACTGCCTGCCTGAGAGTCACATGGCAGCAAATGACATCACCCGCCATGGCGTCTTCCCGGGCTTTAACCTGCAAGTGAAGGGTCCGGAGCGAAAAGGACGCTGTGAAGACGGCAAAGAGCGTGGGAGATGTTCTCAGGCTCCCATTTCTCCACTCCAGGAGACAAAAAACAAAAGTTGCCACCCACACACACGTGCACGCACACCAAGCACATTCACTAGCAAGGTCCCAGCGCAGCCAGGGGCTGGCGGGGGCTCGGGAAGGGGCTTCTCTGCTGGATGCCGGGATGGCTTCCAGGACTTCAGTGTCCCCTTGGCCCCTGAGAATTCCTCGTCTTTTTGTCATTCCAATTTGCCGTTGGATGACAAGCTGCTATCACTGAGGTCACCAGAATCCTTCTTTGGGTTGGCGTGAATCCTGCCCCTCCTTTTGGCTGCCTTTCGCCCACCTTTTGCCCCCCACCCTGCGAAGCTCTCGGTTCCACCAGCTGCTGCTGGCAAAGGGCCCGGGTCACCTAAGGGGATGGAGGGACAGAGGAGAAGCGGGTATGGCTCGAAACTCCCAAGCCGCCGTGGGCTTCTCCATTCACTCAGGGCACGGAGGGCAAATCAGAGGGCCTGTGCGTGGGGCACGAGCTGCAGCCAAACCTCCAGCCCTTAACTCCCACACAGCCGCCCCACTGGGCCCACCGTGGGAGAGGTGCCTGGGACCCCCCTCGCAGCACCCCAGGCCCCGAGCAGGGCCGTCCTCTCGTGTGAATGCCATTCAGCTTTTTGTCCATTGTTGCATGCCTAACAATTGGGAATGTTTTATTTGGAACCGGTCTGTAATCCCATCACGCTGTACTTCCTTTGTACTGAACAAGTGTTATTTAATGGGGCGGTTTTGATTGTTTTGGAGATAGGCGCATATTTGGAAAGAGGAGGGGTTTGTGTAAGTTGATTATATTGGCCAGCTTCCTCTGTTTTTTCTGGAAATCTTTCTTCCCGTGTGTATAGACGGTAAGTCTCACAGAACAGCCCGGCGAAGCCTGTGAGACCCCTGCCCGGGGCAGGCTTTTATCCAGGCCTGTGATTCGGGGTCCTCGAGGGGCCCACAGAGCAGATGCCTTCTAAGTCCCCCTCGGGTAAACCCATCAGCGTCAGCTCGCCCGCCTCCTTAGCTACTGGAGACGGGGGCATATCAAATTCCAAAAGCAATTTCAAAGGCCTGGAGCTTTCCTCTGGATCTGCGGGAGGCTTTCTGGGGCCCCTTTCCTTTCCTTAACCTCCCTCTGCCCCCTGCACTGGGAGAGCCTCTCCTCTCCTAAGGAATGCTAGCATTCATTGGAAGAATGACCATTGTTCCTTCTCAGGAGAGAGGAGAAAAAAGTCTCCATGCCCTCTGTCCTTCCTTGCATCCTGTTCCTGATTTCTAAATCCCACCACAGAGCAGCCCTGGCCGAGCTCTCCTCCCACCTGAGAGCCTGGCCGCATTTCCTCCCCACCCAGCCTGTCATTCTCACCCCTGGTCCCCAGGGGCCAGCTGGCCTTTCTCCTCTCCTGCCTTCCCAGCTGCGAGGCTCCCTGGTGCAGAGCCGCTTGCTCTGCTCAGCCTTCCCGCAGGTCCTCACCTCTAATTTACCGGGTGGCTCTGCTTTCTCTTTCCTCACCTTCACGCCCCATCACTCGTGGGGCGTATTTACCCAGGACCTGGTGTCAAAAGCACACAGCGAGCTCCCTTGCCAGCATCCTTTGTACTTGCCAGCAGGCATCACCTGGGACTAGACCCCAGAGAGTTTGCTGACTCACCTGGGAGGGAGGGGCCAGGCTCCTGTTTCCTAATCACAGAATGATCTGGAGGAGGCATCCTGTATCACAGACTCATGCAGGCCCCTCTTGGCCCATCAGCTCCCCCACCCTGGAGTAGCCTTTTGTTTTTTTCTTTATTAGAGAAGTTGTAGGTTTACAGAAAATCCCAGCAGAAAATACCAAGTTCCCGTATAACCCCTGGAGTAGCCACTTCCTGAGGCTGATCAAGAACTGGGGGACAGGCTCACTTTCCTGAGGACCCCTGCCCCTGCCCCCAGGTCCTCCAGTCACTGGCTGGCTGGCTGGCTTGGCAGCCAGAATCCAGAATAATGTTCATACTTTTTGCAGCCACATTTACTATTGGCCATCGGGAAACCCAGTTCCTTCTGAACCCTGAAAAACTCCAGTGTGATAATTTGCCTACACGGGCAAGTACACAAACTTGGGAGTTTAACCGAAAAACCTTGAACTACTTGTCCCCAAACTGCAAAATAATCCTCAGAATGCATCTCTCGGGTTCTCTGATATTCTGTACTTTTCCAGTTTCTCTCTTACTTTGTGGTTGTACCATGGATGAGTTCAGGAGAATGTTTTTAGACAGTTTTTTTTTCATTTTTGTGGGTTTTTTGTTGCTGTTTTTTGTTTTTTTGGCGGGGGCCCTCGTGGTCTCCATTTATCTTATCCTGATCCCTATCGCCATGAAAGATTGGGAAATATACATAAAGGATTTTGTCATTTATTTTGCCTTGCAGTTATGAAATGTTCTAACAAACCTGCACTTCATCCGGTTTCCAAGGTAAATCAGGAGTATTTATGTCCACGGGTACACAAATACCTGTTTCAGGAGGTGGGTGCTCTGCGGCTGGCCCCCCACCCCAGGGACGGGGGACCACAGCTCCCACCTTGCTCTCTAAGGCAGGCCTGCCTTGGGCCCCCCCACAGCTGTTCTGCTCTCTGCTGGGCCCTGCTCCCACCCACGCTCCCCGGGGGGTACCTGATCTAGCCACCCTGCTGCTTGCCGGCTGCCACGGCCACCGCTCCTCCCAGCTCCTGACCGTCCAGAGCTCACCCAGAGCCCCCTCCTCTCCTGCCACTGCGGGTCAGGCCTCCAACAGCCAGGGTGGGGCCCCCTCAGCTGGGCCATGCATAAATCCAGGCCCTTTCGTCCTCCTGTCCCATTACCTGGAGCAGAAACCCCTTCGGCTGAGCGGCTTGGTGGGTGACATTCACGCCTGTACCCACTGGGGACCCCTCCACAGTGTGGAGCCTTGTTACGTGACACCACCTTCCTGTGAGAGTGTGACACCAGGTGGGCTCAGTTAGACAAGGCCAGTGGCTCTCCCCTTTCAGGTCCTAGGTCAGCTTCTGTCCAGGGGCCAGCTGAGTCCCTCCCACCGCCATGGCGTGCGTGTGACTGCAGATACGAGCACTTGCGCACAGTACCCTGGGAGACGTCCTCCGCCTGTTCCGGTGCATGGGACAAAAGTCCTCTCCACGTGACGTGTTTTCGCTCCTGCTCCCAGGACCAGTGGGAGTGGAACCTCGGAGCTTCGCAAGCCCGAGCCTGAGATAATGAGTGGCAGGTGCTTAAACCAAGACCCCGTTCTCCCAGTAAACCTCCTCCAAGAAATGCTCAGCATTATTTCCACCCTGCCTCTGGCATAACAGTGGTATTTACCTCAGGGCTGCTGTGGGGACACAATGCGATGATGCACTAGGCTTAGAATGGGCTCAAAAAAGTTCGCCCTTACGATGATGATGAAGATGGCTTGAGCTCAAGGTTATTAATAGTGTGTATGGATTTGAGGACTGAATATGATGAGCCACATGAAGCCCTTAAGTGCTCAGTGAATACTCGTTATTGCTATCATTAGGTTAGGACGTTCTTTTAAACAACAAATTCCAAAGAAGAATTGCCATTCATTGTGCACATTCCTAAGGTTTGCCGGTATGAGTTACACGCATCCTGAGCTGGCTGACTGGCCCCTTTGCATGCAGACCCCCAGGTCCCTCGAAGTCTTGGCGAGCTAAATGTTCTACTCTTAGTGCAGATCTGGGTCCCTGGGAGGTGGCCCTCTCCACCCACCTCTGTCCTCTTTCCCTTCCCCCCTTAGGAGTGTCTGGAATCCAAGGAGCCCCAGCCAAAGCCACGTCGGCACTGCGCGTGTAAAGAGCATGCACACGACCCTCAAAGCCCTGAGCCCCGAGGGTCCCCTTTAGCCACAGGATTTCAGTCCGACTACAGCCACCAGCCTCAGGGTCAAATCCCGTCAGAACACGCATTCGCTGGAACAGTCACTGGAACCAAATGAGCCAGTGGCCTTGCTGTGACATAAGGGTCAAAGGAGAGCACCCAGATGAATGGGCTGTGGTGTCAGAGGTCTCGTGAAGATTTAGAGGCGCAAAGGAAGGGCATGGCCACAGTGTTGGCGCCCTGAGGCTGCTGGGTGAAATCGGCAGGAGAGACTCAGGGCTTCTGGAAAGTGCAGCTTTCCAAAGACCCTGGAGATGTGCTGGTGATGTTCCAGGGGTGGAGACTGCACGCAGGGGCTGGAGGAAGAGGAGCCCCCAGGGGTGGGCACTGCTCAGCGCTGACCTGTTTCCCTTCCCGGGTTCCTCAGTAAAATCTGCTTAAGAAAACAAAGGTTTGCCCTGCATTGTATTTTTCTGAAATGGTCTGACCCTGTCCCCTCAGGTCACTTTCCTTTGGCTTTAAATGATCTGTTTAGCTTTGTTTTCTGCCCCCCAAATGTGGACTCATCTTTTTTCCTTCAAAATGTCTGTGACCAAGCACATCAATTTTTATTACGAGGCTCATCAGAACAATAGCCGCACGTTACTCCCTCCCGGAGCATAAACAGAAAATCACCGAGGACTGTACCTTTGCAGAATCAAACTTAATCTGGGGCTTAAAGGCTCAGGCAGCACTGGAGCTGTCAGGCTCGCCCCTTAGTTCAGGGGGAAGAGGAGATGACAGGAGCACCCCATGTGCCAGGAACGGTTCCCGAGCAGCTACGGCGTTTTTGAGGCTCCTGGCTCCTTCAGGAATGGATGACGCAAAAAACACACTTTTGCTTTGACATCAAGAGCACTGGAGCTCTATTTCCTCATTGCTTAAGTGGGTGAGAGCCCTGGCTGCAGGCCCAGGGTTAACCCGGACCAGAGGTTCCTGCTGGAAAGGAGAAGCACCTGGAATCTCACGAAGAGGGCTTCTGTGCTCCTTCTGCCCGTGGGGTCCCCGTCCTGGGGCACCCCTCCAGCCGGAGCCCCTCCCCAGGCAGGTGTTGGATTTCCACCCCCATGCTGCAAGGCGGCCTCTAAGGCTTTCTCTCCAGCAGGAGCCTTCCCACCGCAGCCCGTGCTCGGCGAGTCCCCCAACGTAGTACCAAAGTGGCTGCCGTGCACACCCACCCCTAGAAACGTGGGGGTTGCCAGGGGGTTCTCTTTTTCCACCCAGCTCCTTTCCCTGTGAGAGAGCCCCCACCCCCGTCTCCAGTCACCTGCTGCTTTCGACAGCCAATCCGTCCAGCACACATTTCTCCTCTGAACATTAACTCCAGATGCCCAACTTTCTCCTGGACAGTGGAGCCTCACACTCAACATGCCCCACACTTGACTCCCCTGAGTACTTCCCCATGAGAAGGGGACCCTCTTCCACCCAGGCCTCCAAACCAGCGACCTGGAAGCTGTGCTGGACCCCCCTTTCGCCCTCACCCCTGCCCAAGTCCTGTGGAGTCCACCCTAGGAACATCTCTGCTTCCAGCCCTCTCCTCCATCCCCACTGCCACTGCACCATTTCCCGGCCTCAGCGCCTCTCACCCAGCCTTGCGAGAGTCTCTCCAATCCTCCCTCCAGGCTGGCACTTCTCCATCTGCCCTCAGCAGAGCCACCAGGGCGGCCATCTAAAGCAGGAACCCCTGATCACACTATTTCCTCGCTTAGCCCCCTCGCTGGCTCTCCTGGGGCCTCTCCAGCCTCATCCCACCCGGCGCCCTCTTGCTCCCACACTCCAGTGACACTGAATGCTTATTCTTTCCCAAGCTCACCGACTGTCTCTCACACCAGTGCCTCTGCCCACGCTGCTCCCCCTGCCCGATGCCTTCCCACCCTCCCCCGAAGAGCTCCGCCAGCAAAGACCCACTGTCTTCCCGGCCCCCTCTCAAGCCGCACCTCTCCATGAAAACTTTTCCCCGGTACAGCTGAGCACATCTGTGCACACTCCACTCACAGCCAGCAGGTCAGCGCCTTGTGGCTTGCTTTTCCTTGCCTGCTTCGGCCACGGGGCTGTAAGCTCCTTGCAGGGACCATGGGGTCTTGCTTGTCTTCTTCAGGTCCCTCATGCCTAGGCCATAACAGGTGCTTCATAAACACTCAGGAGAAGAGATGAGAGAAGGTGGAGGAGGAGAGGGAGTGGCAATGACACCGAACTGGAATGCAAACTGCATGGATGCCTACAGGACTGGTTGTAAGGTACCTGCACACCTGTGCGTGAGAGAGAGAGCACGGCGGGGTGACGCCTTCACCTCATCCTAAGTCAATAGCACGACGAGAGAAAATGGTCACCCTTCAGCCAGGATCTGGACAACTCCACCTGTGTTAACAAAAGTCCCGGGCTTTGCATGGGAGACGATCTCTGGGGACAATTAGTGATAACCAGCATGAACAGGAGGCGAGGACGAAGCAGTGTGCACGACGACGTGCCCATCACTCGAGCATGGAGCACACACAGACCTCGCTGACTTCCGCACCAACCCGCTCCGCCGCGGGACCCCTGTCTCCCTCGCGTGGCTCCTGCTTGCTTTCTCTAAAATGGAAATGGCACATCTTCACGGAGGAGCCAAGTGGATCCGCCCAAGCATTCCCTAAGACAGCAAAGGGTTGACATTCTATGAAGCTGGGCCTGCCGGAAGAACTTGTAAACTATTAAAAATGCGAGCTGAGTTAGTCAGGGAAGCCAACCATTTCTGTCCTGATCCTTTGGTCTAGGAGAGCAGGCTCTAGCGCCGAGTCAGCTCTCAGACCGGGTTTTTTGTTGTGTATGTGTAAGTGTGTGTGTTTTTCCTGTGAGTGTGTGTGTGTAACTTTTAAAGAACTGTGGTTTAAAAAAAAAAAAAGTTGATCAGTATTCAAAGTGTCAGAACTGTCTGGGTGAGAGTGGGCTCGAACCGGAAAGCAGGAAACCCAGTCTGTGAGTTTGGGGTGGAGTGGGGTGGGGGCCAGGAAACAGACTCCATCCACCACCAAGACGGCAGGAGACCCCAGACAAAGCCAAAGGCGTCTCCCTTATCCCAGCTGAAGGCTTTCTGCTGGCTGCGGGAAGCACTCAGGGGAGGAAGTGCTGCAGGTCCTCGGCTGAAGCCTTCCATTGTTCTCACAATCGGCGGCGGGTTGGGCAGGCGTGTGGGAAGAGGGTGGACTGCAGAGCACCTAAAAATGGGGGCCTGTAAGGAGGTGGTCAGAAAAAAAACAAAGATTGGCTTTTTCCCCCCACTCAGTGTTTTTGAAAGTAGCCTATTCCTTCCTTTGGAAAGATCTCTTGGAAGGAAAAAAAAAAGACATAATAATCACCCCATCACCTAGTCAGCGTTAGTTACCAGCCCAGAATCGCCACTACCGACTGGGGACGCACCCTGAAAAGTTGCTATTCTGAGAGCACTTTTTCAGAAGTCTGTGACCATACGTGCAGACAAGCGGAGCTGCGTGGAAAACCTCAGCCCAGATGCTTTGCCCTTCTCTATGTGAGAAGAGCCCAGGTGCTGGTGTCAGGGCGTGCTGGAGGTGGGGGAGACGCGGGGAGTTCAAGAACGTTCTGCAAGCCCTCGGGGTATAAAGAGAGCTGGTCCTTCAGAGTTCTGTTTTCCATTCAGCTTCTTCAAGAGAGCATTTGAATTTAACTGTGCTGGTTATTTTCATGAAAAACTCATCACAAAACTGAAACCAACGCAGAACAGTGAGAAATCACCAGTACCCAAGCTCAGAGCGGTGCCTATGGCCACTTCAGCTCTTTAAACCCATTTTGTGTGTGTGCATGTGTGAAATGACCGCCCACTGTGGGCTTTCCCCGCTCACAGCAGCTCTGACTCCCCCAGAGAGGCCTCCCCGTCGCAGCTCCACCTCGGTGAGGGCCGCCCCTGTGCAGACAGCCCTGGAATTGCCTGCAAGCCCTGACCTCTCTGCTCTCCTCCAGGCTCCCGTGGCCAGCTGCCTCCCAGATGTCTCCCACACAACAGGCTTCCCTCCAGAGCTCTGATCAGCTTCCAGCCACACAGGCTTGAAACCTTGGAGTTCTGTTGAGTCTCCCTTCAAAATATTTCCTGTCAGACCTCTCCCCTCTCGTCCCCACCGCCATCACCATGCCAGGCACCATGTCAACTTGGGCCTCTTCCAGAAGGGCATCCCCTGGCAGGGCTGTCTCGGCTCACTGACCCCTCCCATCTTCTCTGTCCCTCCACTTCCCTCCTCCTCAGTGGCTGCACTTTCATTACCCACTGGATCGAGCCCTAGCTTGGCATTCAAGGACCCCCAACCCTGCCCAGCCTACCTTTCCTACCTTCTCTTTGGTTATTCTCCAACTCAAAGCCTCACTCCCATCAGAAGAGGCACAGTCACTGCCCACTCCCGTCACTGCATAAACATCTCCTCTCACACCCATGTGCACGTCATAGCCTCACCTAGAAATTCCTTTCCCTCTAGTCTGCCCCTTGACTTCCTCAGCAAAGACCAATTCGAGTCCCAGCTGCCCTTTTTAACTTTTCCTGAATACCCAGCGATGACCTCTCTGCCCGCCTGAATTCCCATGGCTCTTACTGTGCGGTTTATCGTTTTGCATTATAATGGGTCAATATTTTAAGGCATGAATAGGTTGCTATTTTCTTTACTTCCTTGTACTCATTATCAAGGCTTACGTACCAACTCAGCAAAAGGGTCCCTTCCTCAAAACACTTTGCTTCTAGCGTCTTAGATAACTGTCACCATAAATCCAGTACATTTATCAAGTCTGTGATGACTGGAGGGCCCTCAGACTGCCTGTGGGACCCCAAAGAAGTGCCTGGGGTCCTGTGCCCACCGAGAACAGTCTCGCCTGAGCACCTCTCCACATGCGGGTGAAGCAGCCTGAAGAGAAGCAGTTCCCCCCCACAGCAGCCTGCACACACAACAGACTTGCGCCATCTTTCTTTGTTTGACCACATTTCTGCTGACAAGGCTTTTTCCCAGGCTGGGAGCTGCCCGGTGTTACCTGACCTGGCATTTAAGATGTTTACAATGGCAGAAGCTGTGATTGCAGCATCCCGGCTCACCCGTCCCAATTTGGGAGGACTTTCACATCGTCCATCCCCTAAACTGCTGGGGTGAGTCTATGGGATGATGGCATTTGGCGTGTGTGGCTTCCCTGGAGACCTAGCCACTGGGGTGCTGTGTGTGGCTGGGTTTTGTTCCCTCCTGAAAGTCTACACCCAAAGCAGGCCAGCAGAGGGGCAGAGCGGCTGCCTGGGGAGGTCTGGCTGGACTCCCCGGCTTAGCTGAGGGGCTTTACTCAATGTCTGGCAAACTAAGCGCCAACAGCGACCCAGCAGCTGCCTCAGAGCATCAGCCCCCCAAGCCTTGGGGAATGAGGGGTCTGCTCTTCAGCCTTCATCGGACCTGTGTGTCCATAGACAGGGCCTCCCTCTCAGGAGCTCAGCGGGACTTTTACTGAACCTGGTTCCTACCAACACCAAACAAAAGGAAAGGTCCCCACAGAGACCATGTGGCCTTCTTAAGAGTCTCACCTTTTCAAGGTTGGTAACGATTGGCTACCACTCAAACCAACCAGAAAGGAGTACGATGGGAAAGGGAAAAAGAAAGGGTATGATCGTAAGTGCTTGTTCAGGTGCTATTCCTGACTCCTACAAACCCAAAATACACACAGCCCAGCAAACACTGTAGGCCACGGCAATCTGTCCCGTGGACACCTTCTCGGTGCTTCTCACGTTTCCAGAGGAAGAGCTCTCCATCCATCCATCTGTGTCCTAACCCACAGATGGCTCCGCCAAACACTTGAGAATGTGTGGTGCTTGTTTAGACGAGTTCTCTTATTAACTCATCATCCCTCTCGACACTTCTGAAGGAGGTAAATGGTAAACACTGATTTTCGTCTAAAAGAAGGTGAGGGAGAGGGTGCTGGACTTGATGCTGTCACCTGGGTGAGCTCTGGGGCCAGTCCTCTGCCCTGGCTCCTGTCCCTCTCTTCCCATGATGTCCCGGATGTGCTCTTGCCTGCAGAGCCTCTCCTCCCCTATGGGAGTCAAGGGTAGACACAGAGCTGTGCCTCTCTGTTGGAGGCATCTCTAGATATGGGGGCCTAGAGGGAGGGAAGGAGGTCCTCACCTTCAGACCCATGAGAACATAGGACAGTTGCAGAACTCAGCTCCTTCAGGATCCACTTAGTTGTATGCATAAGAAAGCTTTCAACTCCCGTCAACAGATGTTTATCACATGCCCATGATGTGTCGGGCTCCATTGCTGGGCATTAGAGGTATGGGAAGGAAAAAGAAAGTTTGAGGACCTGCCCTCACAGAGCTTATATTCTAGTTACATTGCTCTTTTATGGACATCTAGCTCCAAAGTACGCCAAATCAGCAGGCTCTCTGTTCATGTTCCATTTAAATTCTGCCTTACATTTATTGTCGAAAACAAAGTTGAGTAAAGTGTGGGAAAGACATTCCAACAAGAAAGCCAGTGCCAGTGGTACAACACATGTATGTGTAATTTTTTTCTTTCATCTTTTTCCGTATTTCAGTCCAATTTTTTCTTACTTTCTATGTCATGTCCTCTTTTGTCCTTCTCCCATCCTGCTGGCTGTGGATGGAAATGTTCATGGGCTTAGGACACCACTCCAAAAGAAAGGGGCTGGCAGTGTGTCTTCACGGTCCTTGCTGACCCACCAGGGAAGGAAACAAGGTGTGCACCGTCTGGTCCAGGAGGAACTCTGACAAGGCACCAGCACAGGAGCACCTCCTGCCTTGCCTTTCTCCACAGCAGCCCAGAGCGATGGGACAATGACTGCCCTGTAGGCTCACGTCTACCTCTCACCCTGCTCTCAGGAGCTCAGGGCCCAGGAGGCTGCAATGTCTGCAGAGGAATGAAAGTGTCCAGCCCCAGAGCCAAAGAGTCAACATAAAGTCAGAAGGCAAATGTCGGCAGAAGTAGCCATCCTAAGCAATCTTGCAGAAATGTGCTGCTGACCACATTGGGGTATCCCAGACTGCATGCAAAAATGTGCAATCTGAGTTACAGTCTTGGACATTGAAACCTGCTCTGGACAATACAAAATGAAAGATGATGGTGTATAAGGGGTCCAGGCAAAGGAGCTCCAAAGAGGACAACTGGGTCAGTTGTCTCCCATGCCACCTGGAGAGCGCCGGCCAGGTCCTAAAACCAGGCTCTGCCCAAAGGACCAGGGGGGCACATCGTTCACAAAGCCAGGAGAGTTGTGTGTCCATCTCTGTTTTTTAACTCAATAAGTAAAATAATCGTTTAAATTTCCCATTTTGAAGCAGAACTGTTTAAGAACCTCCTAATGTGTGTTGCATGTGTGCGATTATTTGTGGAGAAGGGGTGAATGAGTTCATGACTCACCCACTCATTCCCTGGGGCCCTCAGCTGACCACTGCCAGCTTGACCGTATACAGTTTTTAATTGTTTTTGTTCTTCGTCATGTATTTTTTATTTTATACAATGCTCAGTGGAGCACTGGCTGAAGACAGGAAACATAAGGAGACATGAGAACCTAACAAGAGACATAAAATGGTAATAATTCTGTAAATTCATCTCCAGTTATTTTCACCAGATCCAGATTTCTAGTACTTCAAAAACGTGAGTTGAAAAGGAAAAACTCTATTGGTGATTATATCCAATTTGGCTTTTTTAAAGTGGTGAAAAAATCCATTTCCACAATGTATTATTTGAAAAGAGCAGCTGAAAAATTTCCCCTGTCTTATCTGGTCAGTTAGAAATAAAATATCGAAGACTATAAAAAATAAATCAGTTTAGCTTAAGAGTAGAATGTAAGCATTTCAAACACCATGAAAATTGACAGTTTTGCCTATTTTTATGTTATAATATTATAGAATGTATCTTATGTAGACTTAGGACCTGAAATCAAAATATAATGTGCCTTTTTTACTTTATCCATCATGAATCACACTCTTTTGCATTCATCTCAAATAAACTAAGTGCTGTATGTCACTTATTAAGTGGAGAAAAGGACAAATATCCTGAATATTTTAAAGATTGTATGAAAATACACTTTCAATAAGAACACTAAGAATATACAATTTATAAAATATGTTTTATTCAAAAATCATTTCTTTATCATACACCACTCAGAAAGGAAAATGCTTCCATTCAAAATGTGAGAAAAAACTACCTCTTAGTATATCATCAGGATCCACTAGGTCCAATTTTAAATTCTGAGTTTCTTTTTTGAGCAGTTTTATCTATTTTAAAGATTGATATTACTTGACTTTTATTCCTTTTCTGAGGTTTTCCAAAGAAAAATAAATAATTGCTTATTGTTCTCAAAAGAACAAAACTCACTCTGTATTGCAAATACCATATACATACAGTGGACACTTTTCTCCATCTAAGTTACATTTTGAGATCTTAGGGCTCGTATTTTTCCTCTATCTTGAAATCTTTTTGCTATTTCATCATTACTCATGAATTATTCCAAACTATGCTTAACAAAAAAGAATGGTAGAATTACCTAAATCAGAAGGATGGTGCAATAGCAAAACAAATCATCATAATTGCATCATTCTCAATTTTCTTATTGTGTTAGCCAAAGTATTAGATCATCTGTAAGAAGCTACAAAAGGGGAAGCCGGTGTGGCTCAATTGATAGAGCTCCCGTTTACCATATGGGAGGCCCCAGGTTCGCTTCCCCGGGCCTCCTTGTGAGGGCAGGCCAGCCGGCCCACGCGGCAGGGTAGGCTGATGCAGCAAGACCTCACAGCAGGAAGCGGGTGTGGCTCAATCGATAGAGCCCCCGTTTACCATGTGGGAGGCCCCG